>JAYJMJ010300289.1:0-10082 GCA_036873875.1 Laminaria ephemera | reverse complement strand
AAAATCGACGAGCGTTGGGAATGCTGAGCCCTCTGCGCGATAAAAATGAAGGCACGTACCGGGGGGGAGAAGGGACGTCACCTGTGACCACGGCTATTACTAGATTAATAGTCCAGAAGCTGGAAAGTAAAAAAAGTGACTACCATATTTGGTATCAGGTATTTGGTACAGCAGTATCGGTATCCGAGATAAAGATGGTGAGAAAAGGAAAATAGGAGCAAAAGCAACAACAGAGGGGGTGCGATGTGTGCAACACAGCGGTATTGATAGGACAAAGAAATATTAAAATAATGAGGTTCATGGTTTACGGTCGCTCCTTCGCGCCGCAACAACAAGCAGCATACTGCTGTACGCAGTGTCCTACGGATTGAGAATTCGCAAATACAACATCCTAGCAGCAGCCAGTGCTGCTGTCCTTAAAGCAGCCAGTGCTGCTGTCCTTAAAGCAGCCAGTGCTGCTGTCCTTAAAGCAGCCTGCTGCTGTCCTTACAGCAGCCAGTGCTGCTGTAAGGACAGCAGCACTGGCTGCTGTAAGGGAGGGTGGACGGGTGTCAGTGTTGGACCGTCTTCCCCTGGTTAGAAAGCATCATCACATACGTATGATAAGATATCACATTATACCAGCCAGGTACTACCGTACTGGTATGTACTACCAGTACCTGGTGTATACGTCGGCGTCCCCGATGGTCTAGTGGGTTAACCGCGTAACTAGTAAGGTCAATGTCGCGGGTTCGAGCCCCCCCGAGTGCATACTCGTACTCGTAGGGACTTTTTCTTGTACTAAACTTTACTTGTGGAAAGCACGAGAGCGTGAGTTAGCAAAATTCGATGAAAACCGACAAGCGTTGGGAACGCTGAACCCTTTGCGCGATGAAAATGAAGGCACGTACCGGGGGGGAGAAGGGACGACACCTGTGACCACGGCTTGTTCAGAAGCTGGAAAGTAAAAAAAGTGAGAAAAGTGAAAAGGGTGCCATGAGGCCAGACGTAATTAGATAGCCAGGTATCGATTATTGGAATCACATAACCAGAGACAAAGAAGGAGTAGATAGAGTGAGGGAGGTTATCGTCCTCTCCCTCATCCCAGGGCCCAAAGAGGCATCCAGTGGATTTATTCTCGTATACCCTTTCGGGAAAATATAAAGCCCACCGCAATCTCCATAGAACACTTGCAGCTACACAAATCACGTGCATCAGACTCTACTACGAGTACGAGTAATCTCGACAAAAGGGAGGTGTTTCGCGACATGCAAAACACGGACGAGGCGTATCGGAAGCGACCGAATCACGATCTAGGTGTTGTTATCTGTCGACAACAGGGCAATGGAGCCTAGATCGACGTTTGTTCGTGCCTTAGTTGATGTACGTGCCCTGCTGGTGTGAATTGTGGGAGTGTGCGTCCACTTTTCTCGTACGGATTTTGCCAAGGGTAACGCGAAAGAGAGGGGTTTCGCGACATACAAAACACGTACCTGGCGCGACCAAAGCGACCGAAGTACGATCTAGGTGTTGTTATCTGTCCACAACAGGGATATGGAGCCTAGATCGACGTTTGTTCGTGCCTTATTTGATGTACGCGCCAGGACCGGAGCACGACCTTGGTGTTGTTATCAGTAGACGACAGGGCCATGGAGCCTAGATCGACGTTTTTTCGTGCCTTAATAGATGTACGCGCGCGGCTGGTGGGCATGGTGGGAATGTCCATCCACTTTTCTCGTACGGGTTTTGCCATGGGCAACCGAAAACAAAGATGTTTCGCGTCATGCACAACACGTACGAGGCGTATCCCAAGTGACCGGAGCACCATCTTGGTGTTGTTATCAGTCGACAACAGGGGCGTAGAGCCAAGATCGACGTTTGTTCGTGCCTTAATCGATATACCTGCCATGCTGTTGGGCATTTTGGGGATGTCCATCCACTTTTCTCGTGCGGTTTTTAGCATGGGTAACTCGAAAGGGATAGGTTTCGCGACATGCAAAACACGTACAAGGCGTATCCCAAGCGACCGAATCACGATCAACTGTAGGTGTTGTTATCTGTCGACAACGGGGCCTTGGAGCCTAGATCGATATTTGTTCGCACCTTAATGGATGTACGCGTCTTGCTGGTGTGCATTGTGGGAGTGTTCGTCCACTTTTCTCGTACGGTTTTGCCAACGGTAGCGCGAAAGGGATAGGTTTCACAACATGCAAAACACGTACGAGGCGTTTCCCAAGCGACCGGAGCGCGACCTTGGTGTTGTTATCAGTCGACAACAGGGCCATGTCGCCTAGATCGACCTTTGTTCGAGCCTTTAATGATGTTCGTACGCGCCCGGCTGGTGGGCGTCGTGGGAAAGTCCATTCCTTTTTCTCGTACGGTTTTTGCCATGGGTAACTCAAAACGAAGAGGTTTCGCGACGTGCAAAACACGTACGAGGCGTATCCCAAGCGACTGGAGCACGATCTTGGTGTTGATATCAGTCGACAACAGGGGCGTAGAGCCTAGATCGACGTTTGTTCGTGCCTTAATCGATATAGGCGCCCTGCTGGTGTGCATTGTGGGAGTGTCCGTCCACTTTTCGTGTGTGGACTTTGCCAAGGGTAACTTGAAAGGGATAGGTTTCGCGACATGCCAAACACGAACAAGGCGCGTCCAAAGCGACCGGAGCACGACTTTGGTGGTGTTATCAGTCGACGACAAGGCCACGGAGGCTATCCAAGCGTTTGTTTTTGCGTTAATCGATATACGCGCCCTGCTGGTGTGCATTGTGGGAGTGTCCGTGCACTTTTCTCGCGCGGTTTTTGCCAAGGGTAACGTCAAAGGGAAGGGTTTCGCGACATGCAAACACGTACACGTTGCATCCAAAGCGATCAAGCTGTAACAACAGTACCGCTAAAACTCGGCGCTACTGTCTGTGAGTTGCGACAGTAGTATTGTCTACGAGTTGCAACCACGGCCTCAGCCCCCAGTCGAAAATGAGAACGTTGAAGGTCCAGCTGACACTGACAACTACCTGATCATGTGCATACCCAGCATGAGTCAGACCGAAAACAAAAGTTTATCTCCGACGTTTGAAAAATTACCTGCGCTGTAATGAGTATACACATTTTGAGCATATGTTTCTGCTGCAGTGCACACTGCAACACGGCACCACTTGCCCCTAAGACGAGAGCTCCGTGATGCGAACTATGGAGGTCACCGCCCGTCCCGATCGCGGTGAGCGTCAATCTTGGCTGCTTTTTTTACTAATGCCATATTTCCTATCTTGCTGGATAGTTTGAGCTGTAATTCGATCAACAAGTTCCTTATTGTTCATGATATATTTGTTATATTCTAATATACCAGGTAATGAACAAGCAGTAACGTTGTTTTATTAAAACCGGGCCCATTCTGTCCTCGTACAGTACAGAACGCGCCAGCGCAGTCAATTTAGCTTCAATCCCCAACTTGTTGTGCACATAAAACACACTAGCAATAATAGAGTTTATTATTTACTCTGCTCGTAAACCGTTGTTTATCCGTGCAGTTTATTACGTTTGCGTAAGCGTAACAATGTCGTCTACCGCCATCATTCTTATGGAGCGCTTTGTTGCTCTCAGCTACTATACTCGTCGGATCTCATGTATGTATGTCATGCTCCGCGAGAAACGTCCGTCATATTGATATTGTTGTAGTTACTGGCTGTATATATATGGTGATCGCTTGAATTCGCGGGAATCGTACAAACACAGGCGGTACGTAGTTCGTATAAAGACGGAGACAAGTAGCAGCAGAGAACGGTGCCGCCTGTCGTTCGATCGGCTGATGCTAAAAATAGCTTTCCCGACATCGCAACACGCCGGGCCCCGTGTCTTCACCCCAGAATCGCCGAGCCGCATGTCGTATATCCTGGTAGCTTTCTTATAGTTTTTGTTTGAGCTGCGTTTCCTAAGCAAAATGTCTTGCAACGCATTTATTGCGGGAAAACGAGCCTGAATTTCAATTTTCTGAATGGCGGGCGCATTCTGGTAGCTAACTGGCTGCTGCTGCTGCTGCTGCTGGTGCTGCTGGTGCTACTGCTCCTGCTTCCTCCTCCTCTTGGTGCCGTGGTGCTGGCGGTGGTGGTGGTGCTGCGTGTTTGTCTTCCACTTCGCTATTCTGATGACCATTAGTAGTGTTTCATATCGTATCGGAAGTTCCGATAAATCGGAAATCATATCTTGTTAATCGTACAGTATCGGAAATGAAAGCGTCCCGATATCTGATACGAGCGATTTACATCCAGCTGAGAGGGAATAACGCTTTACTGTTCCCTCTCCCCCTGTTGAGAGAGTCCAAAGGTGAACAATTCTCCCGATGTGAGGGATCAGAAGAAAACGAATGCATGCTGATTCAGCTCGGCTCCTCCGGCAGTGCCATTACCTGTATTTGCTGCGTATTTCCTCCCTATATATCGTTCATCGTATCGGAATCGAAAGTTTTGGCGATCCGACCCGATCCGATTAATATCGGAATGTTATTGGATATCTGGCGATCCGACCCGGTCCGACAGATATCCGAATGTTTATTGGATGTCGTCGTTTTTGCCTTATCGGATCGGAATCGATTACGAAACGTTCCGATATGCGACACTACCACATACCGCGTACATATGCGATGGTTAATATCGTTATCATACACTTTGTCGTTTCGTTCACGTACGTGCTGCTATCAACTTCTTCACATCGCCTCCACCAGGAGCCCTGGGTAGGATACGAGTAGAGTGATCTCCCGTACTGGGCTGTGGAAGCCGTCGCTCAGCCGTCGTTGTCACGAAGCAGCAGCTTGTGCCGGCTCTGCCTCGGCTTTTTGGTTGTTATTCCACCGCCTCCAGTCACAGCGTACGTACGTACAAAACCACCGAGCTCATTCACGCGCTCTGCTGGTCGAAGGTCACACTTTGCTGTTGATGACGAGTGGATGTCTCTATGGGATTGTAGCTAATCGATTTGAGCCGTGGCATGGATCGGCAGCATCCGCCACGTCGCGCCTGTCGCCAACGCGACAGGAGCACGGCACTCGCAGCAGCAGCAGCCAGCCAGCAGCAGCAGCAGCAGCAGCAGCATACCCTTGCTGTCGATATTGAAATTCCAAACCTTTTGGTGCCATCTTGCCTGTCTGGCCCTATGCGCTGTTGTACAAAGCGGTAGTCCCACAGAAGAGATACTCCCACTAGTCTCTGCGCTTGCGTAGCCCTAGGAAAAAAGGCATCGACCGCTCCAGAGCCGGCCGTATTCTCGTCTGGACGATGCTGCCCTGGAGCGCGGTAAGCCGCTATTTTAGAAAATATTTAGACGGTTTCGGGGTTGTTGAGCGTTCCTCCCCTTTTTATTTGGGTTGATGCAAGGCCATGACCTTCCTCAACTCCCTCTCATAAGCATGGAAGTACACGCTGTCATTTTTTCGTTTGGCCAAACCCATACTAAAACCTATAGACTACTTTGCTTTGTAGTGTATAGGCGGCTCCGAATATTGTTCGGCCCTTTGGAAAACAAGTAGAAATCCAAAATCCTGTCGGAAAAACAGATCGTACGTACGTATCATATGTAGTACCGATATGATGCCTACGTACCAGTACAGGACAGCCGTACGTATCAATAGTGTACCAGGTACTCCTATACCCATATCGTGGTATATATAGGGTCTACATCACTGAAGCCAGCCGACCCACACAGCACAGCAGTACCGTACTTGCACGAGTACTGGTCGTTTTTTTTTATTGCCAGCGTGCACTACGCCAGACCGACACATCCTACATTGGTACATGACACACGTATATATACGTGTCTCGTACGCAGCCACAGCATCACCAAGATGCAATTCATGCATTTCTTCGAACCAGTCGGAGGTCGGGGTACACGAGTAGACCCAGCCCACTACACACACCAGTCACCACACCACACGCGTGCATGCTGGTGTTCGGCTAGTTCGAAGCGACCATGGGCTACTCGCGCACCGGATCAACATTTGTGGCACAAAATCAATGTTTGAAAAAGTTGGGGGCCTCTTGTTTGATACGAGATTAAAAACGTCGAAATCAACCAAATTCTTCGTACGATATCATACGAGCACTCGATTTTGGGAGAGTGACCGAGGCACTCATAGCGGCAGCCATAGGAACGCACCTCTATCGCATGAGTGCTCCGGGCACGACTCAGATCAATAGTAGTATGCCTGCAACGTCTCTCGTGGTGGGGTAACCTGTGATACTCGCGGCGATGAAGTGTGTGGAGCCAATCGTCGAAAATGCGCCCAAACCTGTGTGTGTTGCAAATGCTTGAAAACAAAAATTGGCCATCCAACGGCACTATCAGTATCCCGCCCACAGAGCTCCATGAGACACAACAAAGTGCTGCGGATGGGGGCGAGAGTATTTCTGAGCCGCCGTGAAGGCATCAAGCAGTGGGATGCCTTTTGGGCGCCGCGGTTGCGGATGTTGCTGTCATCGCCTCAAGGGCTCGAGTATGTGGTACTGCGTCATGCCCTCTAAAAAAACGCATTTGTTCTCTTATCGAAATCCCTTCCAGCACAAACCTTATATTTTTTTTTGCGAGGGGAGACGAGAGATGAGAGGTGGGACCCAAGCCCACTCAAATCGAGCTCCATCTACGAACTCTTGACGACTTGACATGAAACCGGTGAGATAATCTTCTCCCTATCTTGCTCGTCAATCTGACCCCGGATACGACGCGATCGGTTGGATGTGCGTCGTGCAATGTGCATTCTAGCCCGCCGACCGACATACATACATACATACATATGTCCGTTTTGAGAAAAAAATCATATCGACACCCTCAAACTTTTTTTTCCGATGTTTTGCCCAACTTTCTTGTGTGTGCACCTACTGCTCTACGTGCGCGACCCCATTAGCAAGAGCATTTTGTATTCCTCATTACTAGAAGACTGGCAGTAATGAGCATTTTTCTGTTCGTGTGAAATATCCATCATAAATAGCTGTATTAGGCAAGGCTGGCCGCCGGCACTCCAATAGGCCGAACGTGGAATATATCATCATAAATAGCTGTATTAGGCAAGGCTGGCCGCCGGCACTCCAATAGGCCGAACGTGGAATATATAAACACAAGTATAGATTAGAGTTTGCTGGCCGATACGACAAGCCCAAGCAGGCTGACTTAATTACACTTTGTAACATGGCTAGCCCGAGCGGGCTGGCTCTCTAGCGCAAGTAGCTGACAGCAGGCGACAATGCACAGCACGACTAGCCCGCAGCAGGCAGGCTTCAAGCGTCGGCATCTGAGGTGACACGACTAGTAGCGCGTATTCGTCAGCAATCCTCCGTCGTCCCTGACAGCTGAGTGTGCCAGCAAACGTACGTACGAACAGGTGTTACGTGGAGCAAGTTCACAAATTTCCTTTCGAAACTCGACATGAGGATAGAGCAAGACAGCACCACAGGAGGAGAAGAATACGGGGGCTAGGCGGAAGGTCCTTCTGTACTCTGCCTGCTGCTGCTGCTCTGCTGCCGTATTGTCTCTGTAACTGCGTGCTGTTTTGCTGTGGATGTTATTTTTCATGTTGTTGGTGTTTTACCAGTATACTCGTACTCTACAACAGGGGTCCCTCTATAGCGCTGGCGAGTGGTGCCGGTTGCACGCTACGATAGTGCCTGTGAAATCGCTTGGCACAGATGGGTACAAAACGTAGTGGCAGTACCCGCAGTAGTGTCGGTTGCCACTATAGTACCGGCATGTGCCAGCCGGATTCGACTATATGACAGTTTGTAATGTTTGGATAGAGCAAGACAGCACCGCAGGATGAAAAGAATCCGGGGGCTTGGCGAAAGGTCCTTCAGTGATCTGCCTGCTGCTGCTGCTCTGCCACTGTATTGTGCCTGTAACTGGGTGCTGCTGTGCTGTGTGGTCTACCTATAACGGGAACTAAGTGTGCTGTGCTGTCTTGGTGCTTTATATTGCTTCCGCCGGCTCTTCTACTCATAGTTTTTGTTTTGTATGTAACCATCCCATTATTAACACAGCAGGTCCTCAGCGCTACAATGAACGCCGTGTCTTACAAGAACCAAAAATACAAAAGATATGTCATAGATACACGAGTATTCAGTAAGTTTCATTTGGGCCTTTTTTCTTGTGTCGCCCTAATCGTTATTATTATGAAACGCCTCTGAACGGAAGTCTTGTACACAGTATATATACACACAAGGCGATGACAAGGTATCATACGTAGTACCTGGTATATAGTACCGGCATGATACCTACGTACCAGTACAGGACAGCAGTACGTATAAATAGTGTACTCCTAAAATATCATACCCATATCATAGTAAGGTATTCCCTAACCGAAGCCAGCTGATACAGACAGCACAGCAGTACCATAGTTACACCAGTATTGGCTGTTCGTTCTTTGCGTGTCAGCGCGCACTACGCCAAACCGACCCCACACAGCAGTAACTCTGGTGTTCGGCGAGCTGGATGGGAGCAGGGGCTGCTAGTACACCGAGGGGGAGGACAGGGAGTGAACCTGGTTTCGAATAGGTCCTTCGGAAAACGAATAAAGATTCAAAATCCTCTCGGAAAATACAGATCACACGTACGTATCGATTGTAGTACCTGGTATGTACTACCGGTATGATGCCTACGTACCAGTACAGGACAGCAGTACGTACGTACGAATATAGTACTCCTATACCCAGCGCACAGCGCAGCAGCACCCCCGTAGCATACCCCAAACGCCACGGACGCATGCTGGTGTGCGGCGACCTCGAGCGGTGCAAAGACCAAACATGCTCCGTGAGTGTCCTACGTGCGTTGTTCGAGTAGCGAGGTACGAGTATCAGTGTTCTTTGGATCTGTCGGCTGTGAGTTCGATCGGTTGAGTGGTCCATACTCAACTTTATCATATATATGTGCTAGAGGGGGACGAGGGAAGTGTCTGACAAGGGACGTGCCTGGCACGCAGCATCACCAGCAGTTTGCATATCTCGAAGCTGGTGTTCGTCGAGCTTGAGTCATGTATCATATTATTGCAATCCGTCAGCAGTGAGTTCGACCGGTTGAGTGATCGATACTCAACTTTACCATGCCTGGTACCGGGTCGGGGGTCAGGGCACCAGTATGCCCAACGGATCCCACACCACTCACACCCTGCATGCAAGCTGGTGTTCGGGGAGCTCGAGGAGAGTAGAGCTACGATACTCGTACTCCCGGGGTATAGGAGATCAGGCGGAAATACGACGTGACACAAGAAACACACATGAAACAAAGAAAAAACCGAGGACCGCTGGTTTTGTGTACGAGTCAAAAAGTTAAAACAGAAAAAATGGGTGGAAGGTTTCGTTGATACCGATTTACGAAGCCACCGGTAACGTCAGCTACACCGCTCACTGCTGCACGAGCTGAACACAGCAGCTGCGAACAGAATAGAGGCAGCAATAGACGAAGGACCACTACTTTGGTTCACAGTGGTGGTGATATGTCGGCTGGCGCCCTGCTGTAAGCATCATATTCCGCACCTATCCCATCATACACCACGATATCGAGGAAAATCCACCCTTGGCCTAGAGAAGAGATCGATCCCCTCTCTCCACTCTCCATAAGCGCCAGCAGCGTCCTCCCACACACACGGCATGGCGGCCCTATATACAATAGAAATGTTGAGCTAGTCTAGATGCCCCCCTCAATCCTGCCGGTTAGTTGCTTGAGTGCCCTGTGGGTTGCAGGCTCAGCGCACCAGAAACACCCCCTGTCGCCTGGTGTTGATGTTTTTTTGTTTACTCCGGCTTTGGTACGGAGTGAAAATGCATGCATCGAGGGAATTTGTTTTCGAGCACCCCTTGAATGCAAGAGCCCCTGTAATCGGTGAACCACCAACTCAAATCGAGCTCCCTCCACCAACTCTTGACGACTTAACATAAAACCAGCGGGAGAACCTTCTCCCTGTCTTGCTCGTCACTCCAACCCCGGGCTCCTCCCGATCGACTCAGTGTGCGTCGCGCATTGTGCATTCCAACCCTGCGAGAGACGGAAGGAAATAGATACACACATACATGCATACCTACATATACATACATACATACATACATACATACATACATACATACATACATA
>JAYJMJ010300278.1:0-10082 GCA_036873875.1 Laminaria ephemera | reverse complement strand
ACAAGCTAAACAACGCGAAGCGGTGCCTCCCAGTATCGTCACCTCCTGTGCCCTTTACCACTGAGTACCTTCAGAGACCTTCAGACTATGTCATGTTTTGTTTTTTTTTTTGCGTTTTGAGTTGTTTGAGACACAGGTGTTCCCCAGCGCGCCGCCCCTAGTCACACGCCTGCCTGTGTGTGTCATATTTTCACCATTCATTGTCACTTTCTCGCTTAAACTATCAATACGTAGCTACATTGATTGCTACCTCGTAGCATCGATAGCATGCGCTGTGCTTTGCATCCAGCTCGTTAGCGCGTTTGCTCGCCCTTCACCGTGTTCACGAGAAGGCGCCTGTAGTTGTCCGGCTTGTCGTGGTTTACACTACCACTGACTGTAGCCAACGATATACTACTGTTGAAAATAAACACGGAGACACGGAATCACAACAATTCACACGGAAGAAGCGCTCGATGTTCGCGCCACAAAGGAACCGTCTCTCGACTGCCTTCAAAGCTTCAGCCGTACAATTTTCCAAGAGACGACCCATATCAGGTCATCAGGGTGCATGCCTCGCGCCACCTACAGGTCTAGATACATAAATCGATACCGTAACAGTACACATTTAGCTGAACTCTGTATAGATAGATAATAGTCAGCTCCTCATATTTCCTCCTAGTCATCACGGAGGGAAAAATCGCAAACGAACGAGGGGATTGTACCTTTCAACAGCACTCTCGGAGGAACGCCGTACCGACAAAATTTACGTGGATATACGCAAAGCTGACTCCGATATACCGTACCAGGTACTGGTAGTGCGTACGTGCCATGGGCTCTGGGCGCTCATGCGTCACTCCCCTCCCTGTGTGTCCTCAAAAAGTCACGCAAACACTCTACGGCGAATCGAGGCCGCACGACAACGGCCATTACGGGCCACAAGGTCGGCTGTCTGTAACAAACGCCACGCCCCCAACGCAAAATGATTCCCCAATATTCCCAGTGCCCTTCCCAAGGACTTTCTTTACACTGCTAGTGTGCGTCAGATCTATAATCTACTCACTCGAACAGTCCAGGACACATACTACGATAGAGGCGCACCATTTTTTTGTTTCTGAGGCTCCTCACTTGAGGAGCTCTGAACCTCACCCGCACACTGATATTGAGTAGAGACTGAAACTGCAACCCGATGAACAAACCCAAGGCTTAGGTATACAAAAACTTCAGATTGAAAAAAAAAAAAGAACGACAATTCCGGCGATTTTGGGTTAAGGAGCGCCGTCACTCAGAAACAAAAAAATCCAAAAAAAGTGCTACCGCTATCGTAGCGCGCGTCCGAGTCCCTGGCAAAACTGCGCCAAATGTCTTCCTCAAAGCTCTCCCCGCTTGAACACCATGATGAACAATTTTCCGCTGCTCCTTCGAACGCGGCCCGCTCCCCGTTCGCAACTTACACGCGGTGCCGTAACCCGCGAACTGCGATTATCTGCGTGAAATAACGGCTCAGTTGATTGCCCTGTTCGCTGACTCTACCAGTCGGACCTCCTGCATCGTCGGCGGCAACGTGCGAGAACAGACATAGCACGGCGTGGCGGTAGCTATAGGCGACGGGCGTTTTTAAGAGCGCACAAATAGCGTAGTTACCTGGGTTATTTTTTCGAGCGTAACGAGCATAGTCGGAGATGTTTAGCGTGCGTTTACGCAGGTTGTTGTGGGATACACCAGGCAGGGCGGTACGACGGTGCAGAAGACCTGCGCAAGCAAACTTGGCCAAGGCTACGGTCGGGCAAATGTTATAATAGCCTTTCCTCTGTTGAGTTTAGGCCACTCGTGCGCGTGGCTCAGACCCTCACTCTATAGCGCGCATAAATCTGTTTGGTTGGCGCTGCGCAACAAACAATGCACTGGCAATAAATGTCGCGACACCGAAAACACATGAGCACCCACTCGTGCAAAAAATATGAGTCGCTGAAAGAAGAGGACCCAAACGTGACCCTCCCCTGCCCTGATGCGGGGGTTAATGGTCATATAACTACGGCTATGCATGAAATGAGTACACCCCCTCCCTGCCCTAAGCTTGGCTGCTTATAAATAAACACACGTCGTCACATCAATCCCAGGCTAGCGTTGGTCCAAACGGAGCAAGCGTTTCATACGGCATCGTATTTAGGAAGGAAACGCGAACATAACGATACGTGCGGCAAAACAAAAAAAAACATGGGGCGAGAAAAACACAAACGAGCGCGTCCATCTTTATCGATAGACAGGCACACACGGGCCATGTACCTCACGTACAGCCGTACCGGCCCACCGCAACCAACCTGTATGGCGTTGGCTGCCACGACCAACCTCAGCGTTGACATTTTCTCCGCCGACATCGAATCGATACGTTCAAGACAACGCGCAGGCGACGTTTAAAAAATCGTTGATGGGTATGATACTCGTTCACACCTGGCCCTGTCGCTTCGCGGCCTTGTCGTTGAGGGCAAGAGACGCCGCCCGGTCGCCGATCATCATGGCCATTGCCTGTGTCGGGGTCGACGGGATGCGCGGGGCAACCGAGGCATCTGCCACCCTCAACCCGGAAACACCGTGCACCCTGCAAGGCAAAAGCATTCACGCGTGTGAGAAACAATTCCGCGTCGTTGGGGCGCGCACTCGCAGCCACGCTCGCGATTGCCCAACCTTCTAAGATAGTGCACCATTCGAACCACGCCTTCAAACTGTCGCCCTGTCGTGTGAATTATAGGAAGTCTACGTTTCGTGGGCTCTTCCTTCCATCGGCGGGGGCCACCAGCAGCCAAAAGAGCTGTGCCGAGAAACGTAGTACCGAAAAAAAACGTAGAGGAACCTCACGCACCGCGAAATCGCACATTCAAATATCAACAACCATTGTTCCTTGGGAAGTGATAAATGCGCCCCCGGGGGTACTTGTGTTAACGACGCCCCCGGGGACACTTTAGCCTAATTAATGCGTCCCCAGAAATATATAAAGCATGCTACCACGAGTGATCATGGTGATCATAGCATACCAGAACTGCTTGAGGGTTGTCTACGGCATCTGCGGCTGCTGCGGGTGGAGTAGTTCCGTCGGTCATCGCTCGTCGCTGGATATACAGGCGTGGTTGTGCTCCCTAAAATGTTGATTTCGGAGGCCCATTAGGCTAAAAGCGCCTCCGAAAACAGGAAATATGAAGCACGCGACCACGCGCGATGGCGACCATCGCAGGATGCTAGACTTGCGGCAGTAGATGCTCAGGAAGGAACAGTATCCTACGGTCGTCGGCATCGCCCGTAATAGCATGCATCATATGTTCTAGTTTTAGGGGGCGCTTTAGCCTAAATGTGCCTCCAAAACAACGCTCTGAGTTATCAAGATTTTAGATAACACAATCACGCCTGTATGTCGAGCGGAGAGCGACGACCGACGGAACCTGTGTACCCATGGCAGCAGTAGATTGTGTAGATAACCCTCAAGCAGGTGCAGCATTATTAGTCTAAACGTGCCTCCAAAATATTCTCCGAGGTTTCCATCAAGATTTTAGAGAACACAGCCACGCCTGTAGATCGAGCGAGAAGCGATCACCGACGGAACTAGCGCACCCACGTAGGCAGTAGATGCCGCAGATAATCCTCAAGCAGTTCCTGTATCCTAGCATCGCCGTGATCGCTCCTGGTGGCATGCTTTACATATTTCTGGGGGCGCATTAAGCTAAAGTGCCCCCGGGGGCGTCGTTAACAAAAGTGCCCCCGGGGGCGCATTCATCAGTTCCCTTGTTCCTTAGTCCGATTTTTTTGTACTTCGCGCCCGTCCCGTGCAGTGGATAGCACCCCGCCCATCCGAGAAAAATCCTGACCTGAGACTGTCGGCAGATACGACTGAGTCTTCCACTCCTTTCCCCATCCGGCAGGTTCCAACTGGGTGGAAGAATGGCAAGCAGTTGTCTCGGACGTACCTCAAAAAGCTCTCATCATCGTTGCCATAGTTGTACCTAAGAACCCACCATGAAACGAGAAAGCGTGGGGTTAGTCATGTACCGTCCTGGGTTGGAGGCCCCGATGGCACCTACAAACTGGACGGGAACTGTTCTTACATTTCAAGTAAGTGATGCACAACTCGGTAAGTCCGAAGGTACACCTACCGCTATTCTAGGGCACATTCGGGGTACCACGCTCTTGCGCAAAAGCACCAGCAGTCGAAGGAATAATGGCCGCCCAACCCCTACGAGTAGTTGTTGCCCCACTCACACCCTCCCAAAACCCCTACCCTCTAGACACTAGCCGCATAAACACCGACGTAATCACCGAAGGCACGCACATTTTCCCAGGCAACAACTCGCTACCAAACACGGCCTTGCCCGTGGGAGTCTCCCTCTTCGCCCGGCGAACCGTGCGCCAGACCTCGCAAGCCGCTTGCTGGTCCTGCGGGTGCGACATGTAGGCCGGGTCGATCAGAGGCGGCGCCGCGGCGTCCGCAGACGCCAGGCGAACCGTGCCCCTGCTCTGGATGGTCGTGACAGCTAGGAGCGTCCCCCGGGTGCTGCGGAATATGCGGACGATTGGGGGAAGCCATATGGCGACCCGGCACAAGATCAGCACAACGGCGCGGAGGACAGCGGCCAAGAGACCCCGCTGAGTCAGCAGCAGTTCCACAGTGAAATGCAGGTCCTGCGCAAAGCCACCCCCGTCCGAGTACACCAGACCCACCACCGCCGATGGGCGCGAATTCGACGTGGTTTTCGTGCCGGTGTTATCACCGATACCGTCACTGTCATCATCACCATTTGTCCTAGGGCTGGAATTTCCTGAGACAGAGGGTGGCGACGGGAGCTCACAAGAAAAATACACCTGGCCGTGGATGCCGTCCTCGTTGCGGTCGGCCTCTTCCATAGGGAGTTTGCTGAAGTTCGTGGTGGGAATAATCAAGTGGTCGTGTAGGTGTTCCCCCACCTATGTAGGCGAGGGCATGCGCCGAGAGGCAAGAGTGACGGTGACGGGAAGGATGGCAGCGACGGAGGGAGGGGGGGAGGGGCGGAGGGGGGGGGGGGGAGTGAAACGGTTCGGTGCGACGCAAGTTCTGTTGATGATCGCCGCTCGTTCGCGAGATAATCTACTAATGGGCGACGGCATTGATGCAACTGCGCATGGCCGCAAGGAGCGGGAGGTCACCAGCACGGCCCACAAGGGCAATTGTACATAATCCTACATCAGAACATCAAAACGCACGGGACAGAGGAGACACACCATACACTTATTAAAACCCTTGTACTCTTCCTCTCCCAGCAGTGTGGCACATTCCGTCGCCATTCGCTCACGTGAGGCATATCGAGCACCACAGGAACCCCCTTCTCCTCGAGATGTTTCCTAGGCCCAATGCCGGAGAGCATGAGTAGCTTGGGAGACCTAAAGACACCGCAACAGAGGACAATCTCGGCCGCGTCCTTCGCCAATCTTAGCTGGCGCACCCGCGTGCGAACACCCCTCCAACTCGGCACGGACTCCAAAACCTCGATCCCGACCGCCCGCCCGCCTTCGATGATGACGCGGGTCACCGCCGCGTCGTCCTTGATGCGCAAGTTAGGCATGGTCGTGACGGGTTTGACGAACGCCGCCCACGCCGACTGCCTCTCGCCGTCTTTAATCGTCGTGCGCTTCATCGGGCAGCCTCCGAGGCCTTCTCTCGTCCAGGTCGGCTCGTCACTGCCGCCACCCTGTGCTGGGGGAGAACGCTCCAAGCCTACCTCTTCAAGCATGCGATCGCATGACGGCGCCACAGTGCCGGTTGGAGGATTTTCTTCGAGAGTCAGCTCGGCCTCGATTGATCTGAAGCTCGCCTGGACAATGCAAGGGGGGGGTGGCGACGCGTGTTAGTAGCAGCAGGACATAGCCACTGAAATATAGCGCACCCCTTCGGACGACTTCTCTCACAGCACCGTGGTCTGCGACACCTACTCTGACCGCCCTGACAAAGCGAAGGGTTACGCACAGTGTCCCCTCCAGCGCTTCTCGACAAGAATCAGACGTGATGGGCACAACAGGCTTTACACAGTCGCAAAACTATTTTACTTGTGGTACCACATGTGTCGGACAAAAAAGGGAAACCCTCGGCATCTGTTCCGTACTTAGCTCTGTAACTGGCAAACGTAGCCGATACGTGCCGTCCTGATACGAAACATGGATAACGTGCCCACCTCAATTTCCTTGACCTTCCAAGGCCAGTTCTCCTCATAGTCCTTCTTGCTGTATGCGGCCAAAAACGGCGCGAGACACGGCGGTCGAAGAAAATCAGTGCGGTCAGTATTGGACGCTCGCGGCTGCACCGTGCATAACTTTAGTTGCAGCGTCTGTGGAAGTCACGAGACCGCTGTGGAAATAACACCGACCGCAGGACCCGCATGATATGCGTTGCATGTTGCATGTACCTGTTAATAGCGACCATTTTTTGTTTTTTTGCTCATCCCATTTATTATCTTCACACTTTTTCTTTCTCCTTCTCCCTCCCTAGTTGTAACTCAGATCCGGGGCCACTGAGCAGGCTCTTCCCCCTCCCCACTACGGTACGCGCCTCTGTTTTTATCGCGAGAATAATTCAGCACTTTCTTCCCTCGTCGACTCGCGTCAAATTGTGCTTGCCCACGCCATAAAGCGCTCTCGGCAGTTGGTGTCTCTAGAAATAAAAATCTCCATACCGAGATTTGAATCCCTGACTCCAACCTTAGTAGTATTCGAGGTTAACCACTAGACCACCGGAGCAACCAGTACCGGCATCAATGTCTGAGCTACTACTGTGCCTTCGGGTCAACTGTGGGCATAGAGTTCTGCCTGTTCGACAGTGAAATTTGCTGCTAGGTATTTATCTCCTGGTGTGCCGGCACCAAGTGCCGTTTATTTATCCCTCTAGCCCTTGGCGTTGATCCCTACTCTTGCTTCGTCGTTATGCAGACCCGGGGTCACTTATTATCGGCTGGGCTTCCCGCTACGGCACTCGCCTCGTTTTGATTCGCGCGATAGGTTCGGCAGTTCCTTCTCTCTCCGACGAACGTATACTGCTGTTATACGGCATACCAGTAACAATTACGCAGTTAGTTACATGCGTTTCCTCCTAGGCAGTGCCTTCAAGAAAAACGCGTATAGCCGGGAATTGAACTCAGGACCTACCGCGTATTATGCTACCAGGGGATTATGGTGGTCGAAGCGTCGGCTGCGAACAAATCCCGGAATCGAATTATAATATACCAGCTCCTCGACCTTCTTGCTTGCGAAGTTGATGTAAGAAGCGGACGGCACAAGTTAACCGCAGCGTCGTGCACAGCACCGTGGATCTCTGAGAAGTACGAGGTACTGTCTACTACTTTTAATGTCAACGTTTTCTTGATGCTAATGCTTGCAGAAGATCTATTTCTCGAGAACTTTAGTGATCGTATCAACAGTTAATAAAATACGCATATTGGTTGCTCTAAGGCGGCGTGGTACTGTTCTTTTTTTTCTTGCGACCTTACATTCTATTATTATACCAACACGTGCGTACGCAGCTCTATGTATGGGTGGAGCGTAGAGCTCTAGAGCTACAAGGGGGCATGCCCTGGCGCAGGTAGTGGTACTTGTTTCGCTCTACTGAAATCGGCTGTGGATCTCGTATACTTTGGTACAGTTGTTGTAGACAACAAAGTACAGCTATAGGATAGAAAAGAAGACATCTCGAGTTATTATTTAGAGCCAGCATTATAGAGCACTGCCTCCACTTTCTGGTGCCAGTTATCAAATCTAGCTAATCCAACCACCTCGAGAAACACGAATCTCCTGACATAAACCGCGTAGCGGTTGCAATGTACGTCTTCGTATCAAACTGTTGACCCTGGTGCTAACTACTGTAGCACTAAGGGGAGTCGCCGACCTATATTCTTCATGAGGACATACACAACCCGTAACACGCGAGTTCGGAGCATCACACACAGCTTGCAAAGATGAGTTTCGACGAAATCCTAGATCTCACAGCTGTACGTAGTGTATTTTTAATTAAAAAAAAAACACATCGACATCTCAACGGTGTCGATATTTGGTAGCTTCTTTGTCAATCAGAGGCGTTTTCGGCATAATAAATTGCTACCTGGTACAGCAGTAGTGGGGGCTATATAAGGTGGTATAGTACGAAGTAATTTCGGCCGCCCTATATCGAGCGGCCGCCCTATTCGTATACCTGGTAGGCAGTTGTTTTCAGAGCTACAAGCAGTCGTGCCAACCGATTTCAACCGTTCTATATCGAGTGGCCGCCATATTCGAACCGCCTTTTATATACGAGGCCCCACCACTGTACCTCTAGAGCACGGGTCATCTGTTCAATACTAAAATGCGACAACTGCTGACAACTGACAATGGTATGTTCCTAAAATAAAATCACTAGACGATGGTCGGTTCATAACTTCCAATCACTACACATGATCGGTTCATTACTCATTACTCAAGCACGAACGACACGATTGGTAATTCCCAAAACGCGCTACAGCACAGCAGCAGTACCTGGTAATTATTAATAGCACCATCGCCACCATCGGTTCAATACAACATCACTTTTGATTGGCTCATGTCTACAATACCATCACCATGATTTTGGTTCAATACGACAATACCAATACCATGATTGGTTCATAACTACACCCCAATCACTATCATGGTCACTACATCGCGACCACCATGATTGGTTTAATACAACGCGATCATTACGATTGGTTCATTAGTACACTACGACCAAGATGAACGCTTGACTCTTTAGTTCTTACTACAGTGGGTACCCCGATTTAAGAGCATCCCGCGACAAGGCGAAAAAGCGCTCTTAACTACACGTCGCTCTTATCTGTTTTTTTTTTTTCTACACACGTCGCTCATAGCTGTAGTCGTAGATGTATACAAGGTACTTGGTAGCTTTCAGTATACGCGGGACATGTCGATTTGACCGCCCTTATGTGCGGAATCTCTTATTTTGCGTGCTCATAAATCTGGGTACCCCCTTGTGCTAATCGATCACCACGATTGGTTCATTACTCTTAGGACTAAGGTGTTGCGACAAAACTAAGGGGAGTCGCCGACTTATATCCTTCATGAGGACATACACAACCCGTAACACGCGCGATCGGAGTATCACACACAGCTTGCAAAGATGAGTTTCGACGAAATCCTAGATCTCGCAGCTGTAGTGTATTTTTGATTTAAAAAAAAAAACGAGAAATGCGGTAGGATCAACCGTCTCGGAAGCGCGCGCAACCTTACGAGTGTCAGCAAGCTGCGCGGACCAAGGAGACTACGGCAGGGGGATTACGCGATGGGACTGCCAAACCTCCCAGAGCCGCCTCAACAGCAACGTGGGATCGCCGTAGTGTCTTTCGGGATCGATCCAGAGTCTTACCATATTTTGGGATTATCGGGGGAGAACGTCTTCTGGATAATATGCCTCATCACCATCGATCGATTATTTCACCACCGAGTCACGACCATTCGCGCGAGTGGCTCAATACCTCATTAAAAAAACGGACACGAAAAACACATTTTGACGGCGTATTAATAGCGTAACAAGCAATTCAATAGCGCGGTGCATATCCCGAATCCGAAAACCACGAACAATTGGGGTAGCCACTCGCGCGAGTGGCTCTGAGCGACTGAAAACAGAGGCCCTAAAAGTAACTCCCCTACCGCAGGCATGGTACGCGCGTGTGTATAGCTGCTAACGACGTGCTTCGAACACATTCCCCACCCCAGCAGTCGGGGCTGCTAGGTGTGGCCAATGCTGTAATGATAGAATTTTCAACGCTTTCCCCCCCTGAAACCCAAAGTGGTCAATACATACTTCTTTCCTTTCCCTCTCGCCCATCAAGCGTGCCGCAGTCGACGCGAGAGAGACATGTGCCGCAGGCCCCAAGCAGACAAAAATCCTCAAACCTCGCCTGGTGCTCCTCGACACCGACCAATCCTCCCTCCCTATCCCCCTCCCCCCCGCCCCTCCTCAAAATATGGATGGGTTGGCATCGAGTGGCAACGACGCTGTAAAACAAGCCACCTCTTGTACGGGGTTAGTGTCGGTTGGCAACGACGCTGTAAAACACGCCTCTCAC
>JAYJMJ010300261.1:0-10085 GCA_036873875.1 Laminaria ephemera | reverse complement strand
TGGGTTCAGGCCAACGCCGGATGGGCCGCCACCCGGATCGAAAGCGTCGAAGAGCGCGCCGTGCCAATGGCATTCGTGCACCTCGGCGCCGACTACTTCATGCGCGACAACTACCGCGCCGCGGGAACCCACACCGCCGAGACTCTGAACTACGGATTCGCCGTCGTCCGGCCCGACGGACGGGTGGCGATTGCCAGCGACGACAACGAGGCCACCCGCACCTACGACGTGGTGGGCCCGCTCTGTTTCGCGGGCGACGTGCTGGCACGAGATCTGGTGCTACCGGAACTCGCGGAAGGCGACTGGCTCGTGATCGCTGGCACCGGGGCCAACACGCTTGGCCTGTGGTCCCGCCATTGCAGCCGAGCTATTCCCAAGGTTGTCGCGGCACGGGCCGGCTCGTGCAGTACCTGGAGCGAGCGCCAGCTCCCGAACTAGTCCAGTCCACCCGGCGAACGGCGCTGCGAGCGTTGGGTGATTACACAGGCGGGGCTATCAACCGATCGACTTCGGTGCGTTCGAGTGCAAAGCCATGCTGGTCAGCAAGTTCGACCACCTGCTGGACGAGTCTGTGTCCTTCTTCGTCGGCGTCATTTCTGGTCAGCACTGTTTGGGCCAAGAACCGCTTGGCGTTCACCAAGAAGTACGGGAACCCGACGGCTTCGGCCTGCGCCATTGCTTCTCGGAACAACTCTTCGGCCAGGTCGAGGTGGCCCAGAGCAAGATGGGCTTGCCCCAGTGAGGTCGATACCTGACCAGCGAACGCGATGCCGCTTCCAATCATGACCAGCCGACCACGGAACGCAGACAAGCGCTCGATGACCGCTTCGCACACGTCGGGTAGGTTCAGCGCTAGTCCCACTTGTGCGAGCGGCAAGTAGCTCGACAGCCAGTAGGCATCAGTTTCGGGTTCAGGATTTGACCGAATGGTGGCCAGCGCGGCCTCGTGGTCACCGATGTCGAGATAGGTCTTGGCCAGGGCGTAGTCCCACTTACGTCCCCACTCTTCGTGCCACATATCTACGGCGGCAGCGATTGGTTGCAGCAGGTCAGCGAGTGATCCCGCATACATCGCCAACACACCCGACTGCAGCACCCAGACGGCGAACGAGTCGACTGGTTCTGGCTCGAACAGTTCACGATTCGCCTCGACCAGTTCAGCAGCACCGGGTTCGCATCGGGCGATGGCAAGAGCTGCGCCGACATACGACATCAGGTAGCCCGAGAAATAGTCGCGCCGAGAGTCGGCCAGCGTTTGAAGTTCCGCCAGGAGTGAGACTGCCTGAGAGAGGTCGCCTTGTTCGAGAAGGTCCAAGACCACGTACCACGTGCCGGTGAACAGCAAGTCAGCGTTGCCGGTTGCCCGGCCGATCAGCCGGACCTCGTCGGCGACCTGACGCCGCCGTTCGAAGAGCTCAGGGCGCTGTTCAGAAACCAGTTCTGCCATCAGCGTGGCCCCGATCAACTGGCGATCGTCTGATTCGTGGGCCAGAGCTTGGGCTTCGGCAACCAGGCCCGCTCGACGATGTGGATCGTCGTCCCATGCGAGCGCAGTCGCCATGACCGCGAGCAGCCGAGGCCGGATCGGATCACCATCGTCAAGTAACAACAGGGCGTCTTCGCACATTGCGATGATCGGAGCGTCGACCACACCAGCTTCAGGGACCCACGAACCGGGACGCATCATCGCAGTGGCCGCTTGAAATAGCTGGTGCGGGTTGCGAGCCCGACGAGCGATATCGGCGGCCCTCATGACCTCGGGCTGATAGGCGTCGTCGCCGAGCAAGCGCAGCGCCGCACCGAGCGTCAGGTGAGTTGCGGCCAGTAGATCAAGATCTTCTACCCCATCGGTTTCGAGTAGTTCGAGAACCTTCCGTTGGCGAACAACGACCGACTCCCATGCAGCTGCAGCCATGTCGCGATCGGTGGCGATGCGCAAATAGTGAACCGCCTTCGATCGGGCAGCTCGACCAACCGCTGCAGACCAATGCACGACAAGCTCATCGGTACGATTCGGTCGTACTCGTTCGAGCGCTTCGGCTATGGCCAGGTGGACAAGCGAGCGGCGAGCCGGCAAGACATGACGCATCAACGCGGTCCGAGAAATCTCGTCGGTAAACCGATACGTGTCGCCCAAGCCTGTGAACTCAACAAGGCGCGCTACCTGTGCTGTATCGAGAACGTCCATGACAGTGCCGATGTCGAGGTCCGCGACTTCAGCCAACACCTCGCCGTCGAAGGATGCGCCCATGATGGCCGCCTTACTCAAGATGTCGCGGTCATCGGCAGGAAGCTGAGCAAGGCGACGACCCACGACATCGGTGATCGATTCTGGAATCGAGAGATCTGCAAGATCGATCGCCAAGGACCAGCCCGATTCAGCCTCGTTTACCAGGAGCTGACTATCGACGAGGTAGACCATCAACTCTTCGACGTAGAGCGGGTTACCGCCGGTGGTTGCCGTGATCTTGTTTGCCAGGTCGAGTTCAGCTCCGGCCAGCGGAGTGCTCTTTCGAGACTCCAGCATCGAGACGATGTGGGCGCCAGTGAGCCGGCCAAGCGGCAGCCTATGCACCCGACGATCAGACCCGATTCCTGCCAGGAAGTCAGGCACCGAAGACGTGCTGTCGGTTGACTCGGATCGAGAGGTTGCCAGAATCTGCACTCGCGAGTTTTCAAGTGCATCGAAGCAATGATCGACAAGGCGAGCCGTGTCGGGGTCGCTCCAATGCACATCGTCGACTACCAGGAGTACCGGCCTGATGCTCGCGAGTCGGGCGAGCGCATGAGCCACGGCGTCGTACAGCTCGACGTGACTGGTGACTGCGTCCTCGGGGTTCGATGTGGCGCCGACGCCAAGAAGGATTCCGAGCGCGCCATCGCCAGCGCCGATCGCCGCTTCGATGAGCGGATCGAGCGTTGCTGCTTGCCGGAGTGCTTTCGCAACGGGCGCATATGGCACGGCCAAGTCTTCGTCGCACGCCCCGTAGAGAACAATCGCACCTTGTTGGTGCACGGATCGAGTGAAGTCGCGCACCAGTCGCGTCTTGCCCACGCCCTCCTCTCCTGTCAGGAGCACTGCGGTGCCTTGGCCGGCGAGCGTCGCTTCCCACTGTTGCTGGATTGACGCCATCTCGAGTTCGCGACCCACCATCAGGAATCGTTGATCTCGCCGGAATGTGGCCGGGAGCTCCAAGCCAGAGGGAACCGTCGACCCGTAGTCGTAGCGCACGATGTCTACGGAATCAGCCAGGCCTTTCAGCGCTATAGCGCCTAGGTCCGTGTGGTTCAGCATCGTGTCGCCGGCCGCTTCATGCACGTCTTGAGCCAGATACGTGGTGGCAGCTGGAGCCGCTTCGAGCAGTCGTGCCGCTTCGACGATGGCGATACCGAAGCTGGCGCCATCGGCAGTCGTTATCTCACCCAGCGAGATCCCCACGCGGAACGAGAAGCCACCGCTCACATCGGAACGCAACCCATGGGAAACAGCGTCAGCGTGCATGGCGTGCGCTGTGGCAATCGCGGCCGATGCCGAGTCAAAGACGGCGACGTGTCCAGCACCATTGCTGTCCACAATCGTTCCGCCAGCAGAACGGATGCTGCGAGCACTGACCTCGCTCGCGGCGCTGACCGTGGTTGCGTCAGGCAGGGTGGCATTCGCATCGGGGGCAAGGTCTGAGAACAAGGCGCACGTCAACGAGGACGACACCGCCGGTTCTGTGTCAGGTGCCGAGAACCCCACGAGGAGATGTACGTCATCGTGGAGCAACTCAAAGGTTGGACTCGGATGACCCCGCACGGCACGGCGAGCGCGGTTGCCAACCGCGACGGCGCCGGGAGGACACTGCGACTCGTAGCTCTGCGTTCGTTCATGGGTACCAACACTGAGCAACTCGCCCGGCACCAGCTCGTCGATCGTGACGGAAACGCGCAGTTGCACATGGGCGTCGCCGTGGAGATCTTGCTGCAAGCGCCACGCTGCGCTCAGGCACTCGACCGCTGAGGTGAAACCAACCACGCGGCCGTCACCTCTGCTGTCAAGCATCATCGCATCGCTGCACACCGCGGCAATGGCCGTATTCGCGCGTTGACGAGCAGTGATTGCGGCGTCGACGCCCTGCTGGCTGAGTAGTTCGGTGGAGCCAACCATGTCGGCGCGCAACACCGCGACAACTCGTCGACTCCCGTCGCCCGTCTCGATGCTCACCGCACTCCCTACAACCCCGTCGCTCGCATTCTAGTCAACAGACCCGCGCTGACTCACTAGCTCGCTGGCCGCTGACTCAGCCCGCCATCGTGAGGCCACCGGACACGCTCAACACTTGGCCGGTCACAAACGCCGCGTGGTCACTGGCGAAGAACAACACTGCACCGGCCAGGTCATCGGGCTGGCCAATACGTCCCATCGGGATCGAACGGCGGAAGGCCTCTCGCAGTTTCTCGGGGTTAGCTGCGGCATCGACGAAGCCGGCAAGCAAAGCAGTGTCGGTCGGGCCCGGACACACCACATTGAAGGTGATGCCATGTCGCGAGTGTTCACGAGCCAGCGTCTTCGAGAAGGCGATGATGCCCGCCTTGCATGCGGCGTAGACCGCTTCACCCGATGAGCCGACGCGACCAGCGTCGGAGGAGATGTTGATCACTCGGCCCGCTCTGCGCGCGACCATGGCCGGGAGCACGGCATGGTGCATGTTGAGGGCCCCGACCAGGTTGATGTCGATGAGCTTCGACCAGTCTTCGGGCGCTGTGTCTAAGAACGGAACGAACAGGTCCCAGCCCGCATTGTTGACCAGCACATCGATCGGACCGAGCTCGGTAACCACCTGCTCGACGGCGGCGTCGACCGAAGGACGCTCCGTGATGTCACAGGTGACCGCAACCGCGTGCGCCCCGTCGGCGACGAGCGCGTCAGCGACTTCCTGAGCGGGGCCCGCGGCCCGATCGAGGACAGCAACTTGAGCACCTTCGGCCGCGAACTCGCGGCACAACGCGCCACCAATACCGCCGCCACCGCCAGTGACCACAACCGTCTTACCGTCGAATCTTCCCATGACGCGCTCCTTCAGATCGAAGGTCAGATGTAGCACGATGTTGTGCGGGTTAGCCAAACGCCAACCACGGTGCCCGTTCGCGCCCTCAGCCGGGCGTGGCACCAAGCCGGTAGATCATTAGGACGTTTGCGGCTTCAACCGGTACCTACATGGTCGCCGGACTCCCCTGACCAACACCACCGGGTAAACCTGCCACCGCTGGTTCCCGTGAGCGCGGCACGTCAAGTAACCAGGCGACGGCGGCTTGTGCGAAGCTTTTCCAACTACCACTGCGGGAGCCAGCCATGACACAAGACGCAACCAACGAGCTAGCCGGACGGGTGGCGATCGTCACTGGTTCATCGAGCGGAATCGGCGAAGAAACAGCGCGTCATCTCTCCCGGCTCGGAGCGTCGGTTGTGGTGAATTCGTCCTCGTCGGTCGAAGCTGGTCAGGCCGTTGCGTCGTCGCTACCGAACGATTCGCTCTATGTGCAAGCCGACATCTCCGACAAGGAACAGAGCCAGGCCTTGCTCGATGCCACCATCGAACGATTCGGCAAGCTCGACATCCTGGTGAACAACGCGGGCTGGACCACCGTCGTACCGCACAAGAAGCTCGACGAACTGACCGACGAAATCTTCATGAAGACCTTCGAGGTCAATGTCTTCGGTACCTGGTTCCTCACCAAGGCCGCTATTCCTCTGCTTCAGCAGTCAGACGATGCGTGTGTGGTCACGGTGACCTCGGTCGCCGGCGTGCGGCCGATGGGTTCGTCGATGGCGTACTCAATGGCCAAGGCCACGCTCAACCAGATGACCACGCTGCTCGCCAAGTCCTACGGACCAATCAGGTTCAACGCGATAGCACCCGGCCTGGTTGAAACACCTTGGACCGCAGACTGGGACGCAAACCACGCGGCGGTCGCCAAGATGGCACCGCTTAGTCGTTCAGCCACACCCGAAGACTGCGCGGAAGCCACGGTGGGCCTGATTCGCATGAAGTACGCAACTGGTCAGATCCTCGTGATCGATGGCGGACTCACCATCGTCTCGTAGCGTCGCCCCCTATGGGGCCAGGCCTTCCGATCGGAAGGCCTGAAACATGTTGTTCTCGAACTCGACCACGGCAGTTCCGTCGGACCCGGCCAGGTGTAGTGCGTGACCTTGTTCGGTCACTGTGATGCCGCACGTCCGAGCGAATGCCTGCACTGCCAAGCGATGGTCCGCGATTTCGTACACGTCAATGGCACTGAGTAGAGCTGCTTCGACGCCATGCACACTGGGCTCGAGACGTACGGTCAGCCGCGGATCGAAGAGCAACACGAAGAGCTGACCACCGTCATGGAGACATTGGTAGTACCCGTCGGCACCGAGTAGTCCCCCAGCAACTACGGCGAGTTGTTCGCCCGTTGCGACCGCGTGGGGAAGGCTGCGTTCGGCCAGTTCGTGGATCTTGCCACCGGCAGCTTGTGGCAGCGTCGAGCTGCGGGTCATAACGCGAGTAGGAAACGGAGGCTGTTGGTTGCCCCACCCCCACAGCCATGAACCATCGGCGCCAGACTCAGTACCAAGGACTTCCACATTGAAGCCAATGCCGGAGAAAGAGATCTGGCCGCGAGCCAGGTCAAGGTCAAAGCCGACTGGACTTACCAACCGGTCGAGGTTCTTCTGCTTCCGGGCAGCAGCCAGTGCATGAGCGCTAAAGAACTGCTCGAAGATCGGCGAAGCCATGCAGAAAGACGGTAGCAACCCGGGTTCAGCAGCAGCCGTCGGCTGGGCGAGATAGGCACACTGCCCCACGTTCGTAATGCCCACCGCAGCGATTGGTCTACGGTTATGGGCAGACACGAGCAGGGGAAGCCATTGATCGCACCGGGCTGGTACAACGCGAACAACGACCCGCCAGGAACCGTGCGCTATTGGGATGGCACGCAGTGGCTCGGCGACCCAGTCGCTCAACCCCGACCAGCCCCGAACCCGCTACACGCGGGTGGAGTCGCCCCCGTGCCCGCTGGAGCGGGGCCTGGCGGAACTTTGCTGGCGAGCCCAGGTAGCCGCATGGGTGCTCGAGCCATCGACTTTGTGATTGGTTCTGCCCTCTTCACCTACTTCATCGTGACCGATATTGGCGGCAGCGCCCCTTTTCGCAGTATTGGTACTGGCGGCGGCTATTCGATCAATCTCAATGGCAAGGCGCTCGACACCAGCACGGAATTTCTCGTGCTGGGGATCTTTCTGATCACCTGGCACACAGCATGGACCCGCCTTGCTGGCGGTACGCCCGGCAAGCTGTTGAGTGGCATTCGAGTCGCCGACGCGGTAACCGGCGACACACCGATCAGCCTGTTCAAGGCCATGTTGCGTTCGCTGAACTATCTCAATTTTGTGGTGATCGCCGCATCGCTCTCACTGAACGAACCAATGGCAGGCGTCGGCATGGTCGTAGGTCTTGTGTCGCTAATCCTGATGTTTGCGGATTCCAAAAACCGCACGGTCATGGACCACATCGCGAAGACAGTCGTCATCGTGCGAAAGCGCTAGCGACTCTGGGTTGGCTGAACTCACTCGCTCGCCGCTGACGTGTCGAAGAACGCGACCGTGCCAGAAATCGCATAGCACACGCCGACGAATACCCATACCGACTTGAAGTCACCCAGACTCTCACGCCCCGATGCGTTGCCCAGGATTGCCGTGCCAATCACGACACCGATTCCTGACGCCAGCCGACGGGTCACGTAGTAGCCCGATGATGCCCGGGTGAGCGCATCGTCGCCGATTTCGCGCAACGCAATCGAGGTCGTAAACGCCCCGTTCGCCATCGTGCCGATGCCACCAATTGCGAACGCAGGCAAGATGGCGATCGCGAGATTGGGCGACTGATCGACCAGCACGACCATCAATGTGAACGAAAGTGCGACCAGCAGGCCGCCGAAGCCGACAATTAGCCGGACTCCGACCCGGTCGGCCAGCTTGCCCAAGGGCAGGCCGACGAGCGCCGAGATTCCTTGGTGAAATGCGAGAGCGAGTCCGGCGCTGAAGACCGAGTATCCCCACACCTCGGTGAAGAACAGAGGCGCCGTGAAGAAGAACGCAAAGAAGCCGATCTGTGTGAAGATCGAAGCGATCGAGCCGACTGAGTACGACCGGATCGCAAAGAGTTCTAGGTCGATCAGGCTCCCCGGCGCTGATCGCGACCGACGCAAAAGCATCGAGCCAGATACAACGGCGACAACAACACATGCAAGTATCCGCGGGTCATCGAAACCCCAGCTCCGAACCTTGGTCAGGACCAATGCCGCGCTGCCAACAGACCCCACAGCTAGAGGGACACTCGGGATGTCAACTGGCGCTGGTTCCTCGGTGACAACGTCGGCGTCGAGCACTCGCATGGCCACAACCGCAACCGCTCCTAGGAGAAGCGCCAACAAGACAAACGGAGCGCGCCAACCAAAGCCTTCGACGACGACAGCTCCAACAGTGGGTGCAAGCACGCCGCTCGTTCCACCAATCACGGCCCAGCCGCCGATGGCGGTCGAGCGCCGACTCATGGGGAACTCCTTGAGTGCGATTGCGAGCGAGACTGGTGTTAGGGCTGCGGCGCCGGCGCCTTGCACCAAGCGGGCTGCAATGATCAGCAGCGGGGTTGGAGCAACGGCCATGGCGAGCGCCCCGACCGCATAGGTCGCCAGTCCCTCGATGAACACTCGTCGGCGCCCGACACGCTCGGCTAAGCGGCCGGCAACCAGCATGAGCGACGCCATAGAGATGAAATATCCCGACGAGATCCATGACAGCGACGATCGTTCGGTGTCCGCGAACTCTTCCTCGATTTCGGGAAACGCCAGCGATACAAAGCCAGAGTCGAAGATGATGATCACGACCGTCGCCGATGCAACGGCAAGCGCAGCCCACGCCCGAGCTGGAATGGGTTCTGGCGTGGTGGATACCGGCTTGCTCAGCGTGGCCATCGGCCGAACCCTGCGCTACCCGGTTTAGTCAAAGCTGAACCCGTGATAGCCATCGGCGGCACAGTCGGCGAGCGCTTGCAGGTAGGCATCGCTGTTCGGCATGTTGAGTAACTGCCGACGTTTGCCGGGAACGTTGGCGCCCATGTACCAGCTGTCGGTCTTGCCGAACAGTGTCATGTCCGCCCAGTTGGCCAACACCTCGGACCACTGAGCGGCGTGCTCGGGATCGGTGTCGAAACGGGTCAGCTTGTTCGCTCGAAGGTGATCGAGCAGGTCGATGATCCACTCGCCCTGCAGCTCAGCACAGACCGGACCGTTGCAAAATGAAGCGGCGCTTTGCGGCCCGTACAGCATCAACATGTTCGGGAAGCCAGGTGATGCGATACCGATATGGGTGTCCACGCCGTCGGCCCATGCGTCAGCGACATGCAAACCACCGGCGCCCCGGAAGTCGAGACGGGTGAAACCGCCGGTGTTGGCATCGAAGCCGGTGGCCAGCACCAAGACGTCGAGCTCAACATGGCCAGATTCGGTCATGACCCCGGTCTCGGTGATCTCGATCAGGGGGTCGCGCTTCAGATCAACGAGCGAGACATCGTCGCGGTCGAAGATGTCGTAGAAGTTCTGCTCGAGCGACGGCCGCTTAGTGCCAAACGGATAGGGCGGTTCGGTCGGTGCCAGGCTTTCATGCAGCGAAGCATCCTTGATGCGGGACCGTGTCTTGTCGCGCCAGAATTCATAGGACAGCCGGTTCGAGTCGAGGTTCGACAAGGTGTCTTTGAAGGCTCCCACCCAGAAGTGGAATCCTCCCTTCGCCCAACGGTCCTCGAATACGTCGATGCGTTCCTGGTCCGTGACCGCCAGCGCCGAGCGGTTGTCTCGCTTTAAGTCGTTGAAACTACCGGGCGGGGCGTTGCGAACCCGAAACTCTTCGGGGTAGCCCTGCTTGGCTATCGCCTGCCCTTCAACGGTCAGCTGACGCTGTTCCATGGGCAACGCATAGACCGGGTTCCGCTGGAAGATCGTGAGCTGCTCGGCCACACCGGCCGTTTCCTGGCGGCGAGAAGTTGATGGGCGGCAGGGTC
>JAYJMJ010300251.1:0-10086 GCA_036873875.1 Laminaria ephemera | reverse complement strand
CGCGATCGGAGTATCACACTCAGCTTGCAAAGATGAGTTTCGACGAAATCCTAGATCTCACAGCTGTTGTGTATTTTAAATGTTTTTAGATAAAATTTTTGCAGCTCTCTCCTCCCCTTGGGCTGCGTGCTGTGATAGGGGTAGCGGTTGTTTGCCATGTTTCTGGCTGACTGGGTCCTTCAACTGAAGAACTACCCATTTTCGTTGGAAGATCATTTGCTATTTTCGATAGCTTCGTTCTGTACACTTAGGCCATGCGATTCTTCATGGTTACCCTGTCTTCATGGTTACCCTGTCGAATCTTCAAGACAGCCTTATCGTATAAGGTGTAGAGCTCCTTAAGTGAGGAGCCTCAGAAAAATCGGGTGCAACCTCATCGTAGCATTCGTCTAGCCTCAACCTCTTCGATACGATAGCATTCGTATTGGAATGGAAATAATGCTCAACCTTCTAGCTGACTCCGTATAAATCTCATTCCGTTCAAACACTCCCCACTGCGTCACTCAGGATTTTTGTTTGCGTGCTTGACCAATATATTCACCTTATTCTGCACATAGGGGCCGTTACACGGGAGCTTCCGTTTGGATTCAACGATTACACTGGTACGTGCTTTGGACTGGTACACATTATTTGCGGAAACTTGGATCACCGGCAAAGGCTACGGTAGTGGTTAACCTCGATTTGTTTTTAGGCTCCTGACTTGATAAGTATAGTACCCCACCCAAAACGAGGCTTTGAGAAAATCGAAAGCGCAACGTGATCAACAATCCCATGGACTCGAAAAATGCTGCAAAACACAAACCTTTACCGGGTAGGTCCTTGGTTGATGACCATAAATGTGTTGCCCTGAAAGGGTTACCTCTCTCGTAGCAGGCGTCGTAGGGGTGTACCGAATATTTTCTGAGGCTCCCCTCACTTGAGGAGCTCTTAACGTTGTCTAAAAAATGAGTTTGACAAACAAATAAAAGTGAAACCGGATGAACAATCCCGTGCCCTAGGTACAATCCCGTGACCTAGGTATCTAACGAAAAGTGTCCCAAAACACAAAAGGTGTTCGACGATCTAGGGGTATTCATCAATCCAGGATTTTGAACCTTTTGGTTGAAAAGTTCTACCCCTATCGTATAATAGCACAGGTCACATGTCGAAGGCTGTACGTCTGAATGAACCGGAAATGGTTTTCGAGCACACGAGTGGGCCTGTTAGTTCATGAACCTGTGTGGATTTCCGCTTAACGTGACTCCAGTGAAGACTGGATACAGCCGATAGGCTTCTACTTTCGTCGCGCTGCTTATACCCACACTTGTTGGCTACATATATAGGCCAGCCAGTAACGACACTCAAACCTTCTCGCAATTAGCACACCTGGGCAACGTTGTATAGTCGTTTTACGAAGCAAGTGCTCACCCTGCGTGCATCCCATGCTCGTCCGATTGCGCGCATTGTGCCGGTGCTTGTAGGTGCCCTTCAATTAATTTACGCAACCCTCAATATCACCGGGACGAAGACATTCGCCGTCGACATGTCACGGAGTGAAGGTAGGCAGGTAGGAAGGCGGAAATTGCTGCTTACCTTGTATTCAGGCTGGTTCGACAATCTTCGCATGTCTCTTTTCTGGTTTAAGGATGTGTTTACTGTATGTATCTCGCTGTTCTTTGCAGCCAACGTTGTTGTTGTTGGGCTGATAATTCTGGATGTTCGTAGCCCCCGTTTCCGGTCATAGACTGATGTCACTGGGATATCCTCGCAATAACCACAGGAACATATTTGCTGCAGGTTCCATTCGTAGCCCACTTGAAACCGTTCAAACATGTAAGGTGCCACCAAGGTTAACGTAGATCAAGCATTTGTTCGTCGTGTAGGACGTGGCTATCATATGAGTGATGGGTGCTCGGATTGCGGACTGTACCCTCTGGTGCGTATGACCACTAGCCAAGACTGCTCAAGCCAACACTTGCTCACAACGAGCTTTTTCGTTTCAGGTGACTTCTTCGCCGAGGACGAGGACGCTGTGAGCGGGAGTATAGTGTTCATCGGAAATGCAGCTACTCTCGGAGGTGCCATTTATATGCTCGGTTCGGACAGGCTTCAAGTTAGTTGGGTAACATTTCAGTCAAACGAAGCCGTGGCCGGCGGCGCCATATTCACTACTGATATGGAAGGTCAAAGCTCGGAGTTTAGAGAATGTGTTTTCAGAGGAAACAAAGCTGTGGACGGTGGCGCTTTGTACTTTTCTACGGAGAGAGCAGTTGAAGAAGTTACCTCATCGGTTTTCGTTGATAACCTGGCAGGTAAGCCACCCGTATACACCCCAACATCAATTATCAAGCTACGTATCGCACCCGTCGCTCTTGAGCAATCGAGCAGGAGTAAAGAGCAGATAAACGGTCGCCAACGTTGGTCCACAACTCTGTGCAACAACCCCCTTGTTGGATTGTCGACGGAAACATTGTCATTGTTAGATTGTCGACGCAAACCACTTTCGTTCAGAATCATATTCAAGAGTGTGAAAGTTGTGTCGTTAGCTTTCTGCCCCAACGAAGAAACGTTGCTGCGACGGTATAAATGCATATGACGTTCGAGCTACGCTATGATGGAGAGTGCGTCTCCGAGATAAAATATTTCTACCCACGGGCCTGCTCAACCACGGATCTACTTACAAAATGTTTATATCCGATGTGTTTTTGCAATGTGGTTCCGCACAAATACCTCGCCCATGTATTTGTTGATCGAGTTTTGCTTTCCTTTGTTCTCAATATCGGTCGCTGGATAAGGCGTAAATGTCCTCAAGTGAGGTGCCTCAAAAAATCAAGGAACTGCTGTACCCCTACCATAGAACGAGTCAGTTCTGTACAACCGGTTTCGCCGTCGAACACACGAGTCCCCCCGTGACTTGTCGCTCTATTGTACTGTTTGTTCTTCAGAGTTTTCGGGAGGAGCGATCTTCCACACAGGGTTTTTGCGCGTTTTCGACACCACGTTTGGGGCGAACGCGGCAGGCAGTGAAGGCATTGCCATTCTCAGCTTTGGGATTCTGGAAGAACTATCGAACGTTTCTTTCTCTGAAAACTCGTTCCATTGTCGTCATGGAGAGTACGGCTTCATCGTCAAGAGCGGGGTAAGAAGAGCGGCGTTGCTTTTTCGAACAACATCTAGAACACCACGTAGAGTATCGACTATCGTATAGTCGACAAATGACACATGGTAATTGCCAGAACGTGCATTATCCGTGGGGACAGTTCCTACCAGGGACGTTTGAGGCTGCTTTCCGAGTGCACACATGATACAAAACCATGTTTAACCGGTTCCTAGAAAACATCGCCACCACATTCGTTGCCCCACAATATGTCAAAGGTGTTCGGGAATGTAGAATGTTGGATTTCGCGTTTTCTCTAGAGCCCAATTGTTTCGTAAATACTCCAGAATCCGTTAACCCCCACCGCCTCGAAATGCAACCCATGACGGTTTAAACACAGCAGACGGAGTTTTGCGCCTCGTGCTTCGATGAAGTATGTGCAAGATGCGCATTTAATGGCCATGGCTTCCCAGCTGGCCAACACGATCGAGTAGACGGCCTGCCTTTGTGCGCACCGGCACCCCCTGGCTCTACCACTTACTCGAGTGGCGCAACCGTCTCGACTCTCGTCATTAATAAGGGGTACTACCGTACGTCGAACCACAGTGTCGTCCCTCTCGAGTGCCACGTAAAGGAGGCCTGCGTTGGTGGCGATGGCACCAGGAGCTACTGCGCCCCTGGCTATAAGGGCCCGTGTGAGTGAGATTTCGGTCGTCGCAATGTTGAGCAGCGCATGAACACTACCCAAACAGACCTCTACTACAGTAGACAATGTAGAAAATTGGATTTTTTCTACACTCAACAACTGTTACGACTCCATTGGCATAAAATAACAGAGCCGACGGTAAGCATTATACTGTAGACAACGTACACAACTGAATTTCTGAGATGACCAACATTTGTTACAGCTCCATGGGCACAAGACAACGCTGAGTCGGCGGTGAAGATTTTTCTGGTATGTTGAGGTATGGGTGTTACTGCTTCAGAGCTGATGCTGCCGTGCATTGCACCACATTGGGTTGCCCCAATCCTATGCACCATTTTCCTCACAATCCTGCGCCTTCGTTGGTTTTGTTGCACCATTCTTCCGACCGACCCTCGCAGACTGTGCCGTTTGCGATGACGGCTTCACCCCAACGTTCAACTATCGTTGCAAAAAATGCCCCGACCGAGACAGCCTATCTACCATGCTCCTGGTAGCGGTGGTCGTGTTCGTGATTTTAGCGTCAGGCGTAGTACTGTCCTATCTGCGGAGAGTACCGGACGGCGGTGCAGTAAATGAGGCCATCATTAGACCTCAAACATCCTGGAGGAGAACGATGACGTCGCTACACAAGGCCATCGACAAGGGGTGGCCAAGTTCGGCCATCAAGATCACCGTCATTGTGTGGCAAATAATATCACAGGTACACAAGAGGTCCGCTAAATTCGTGGTGCCGATGCGTGTTATAAACCGATGAGATAAGTCGGATTGCTCAATGACAGCAAGTTTCTCTTTGAAAAAGGCAGTCATGTTCGCAGATACAAGTTTTGTTACTAGGATTCAAAGTGGTGGTATGGCACAAAGCCACCGTCTTGTCTTAACTACATGTTTCCTGTCGCAACATTGTGTATGTGACCTCTCTGCCATGCAGGCTTGAAGGGTTTGTACCCCCGACTGAAACGTTATCTAAAGCTTATCGTTGCCGGGTATCACGGTCAGTGTACCCTTTCGGTTTTACGATACAACAGTGGTCCGTCTAGAGTGCTGGTATGTGCAAGCCGGACACACCGGCACCATTGCGACAACCAGCACTACTCCGCATACTGACACTACCGTTCTTTCTCATATGTGCCAAGCAATTTCACGGGCACTATAGCGGGCAACCGGCACTACTCAACCTGCACCATAGAGGGACCGCTACTGTGCTGACTGGGGCACGTAAAACCTCACTTACTTGACACGCAGGGCGAATAATGGGGCAAATGCGAAATATATGCCCATTTGCACCGACTACAACGTCAGCGTTGTTAGCTGCAAGTAGCAAAGAGAACAACGTATCAGTTCAGGTCTGATTGGTAACACCTTCCATTTCTGAACATTGAATTATGTGTTTCCTTTTATGTGTGCCGACGGTATGATTGGAAGAGGCGCTACACATTGTCAGATGGCAAATGGAACAATAATTATACCATTTAGCAATACGTTGCACAAGCAAATGAGAAAAAATGAACAAATGAATTGCTCTGTAACAGTAGCATGCTGGAATTGTGACAGTGGCATGCTGGAACTGTCACCTACCCGCCCATTCATCGATTTGTTAGTCATAGCATCACTCACTTTCTACTCTGATGGAGGTATTGTGAACACGTGACAAGTTTGCAGCATTTTTCGGACAACCCCCTCCCCCCCCCCCCTTCGTGCACCCACGCAACAACATATACAAATATTTTATAGATATGCCTGTAGTCTATCCGTCGTCCGTGTTTGTTTACCCCCGCAAGCCGCAAGCAGCGAACCAATGCCTTTGCCGACAACAGTGTGCATCGCAATCCAGTTCACAAGCCACACCCGCACAAAATGCGAGTTAATGCAATTAATGCCTGAGGTCGAAAGTCATGGTAGGTGTCCTAACACCCATGACCGCATGTATGTGCTCAAGACTTTGTCGACCGTTGTCTTTGGAGTTTATACCACAGAGATGTTTGTTTGGTTTGTCGCATTACTAATGCGGCGCAATCGTTAAAGTTGAATGGCCTTGTCCGGGGAGTAAATACGGGACCACATTCACACGACGCGATCATGTGATATTTCGCAAACACAATACATGGCCCACCCACGCCGAAATTCGTCTCCTCCACTTCTCCACCAAACCAAACTCACAGAAGGCGAATCATGAATACGTTGTCAACATTGACATTGTCACCCACCCGTCCGTCCGCCCGACTCGTCGCCGAACCCGCCGTTCTTCCCAGTTCGCCGTCATCCATGGAAACATCTACACGCCCCGCTACGCGACATTTATTTCGAACATCAGCGTGGTAAACGTCGACTTCGGATACATTTTATCTTTCGCGTGCATCTTAAGGCTCAATTTTTACCACCGTTTGATTTTTGCGACCATTGGGCCTTTTGCGGTGATATTGGTGCTGGGGTTCGCTTACGGACTGACCAAACGAAATGACGGGTTGAGCGAACGAGCTCTGCGCGTTGTTCGACATCGCTTCATTTCAGCGGCTACGTTCGTCATGGTTTTTGTCTACGCATCGGTTACCTTCACCCTTGTACAGACATTTTCGTGCGACCTGCTCGATGACGAGACCGCGTACCTACGGGCTGACTACAGCATCATCTGTTCGACAACCCTATATAATATTTATTGGGCGTACGCGACCGTCATGGTGGGTATCTACACGTTTGGCATCCCTGCGTTTTTCTTATGGTTTCTTCTCCGTAACCGGCGAGATTTGAAGTCTCGTAACCGGGAAAACATGGAGCACTTGCAGCCGTTTTCTAATATTTGGATTGCCTACACACCATCGAGATATTACTACGAGGTAGTTGAGTGCGGGCGTCGAATATTTTACGCCGTGTCAGCGATACTTGGAAGTTTCGACAGCAGAGTGCAGGCCGTCATGATCCTGCTCAATACGGTTGTACCTTTGCTGTTGGATGCCTTACATCCATTCGATAGTGGCGTCGACATGGTCTTGTATCGTTGGGGCAACAGCATCGTATTAGGAAGTGTATTCATGGCGCTTGTGTCGAGGTCTGACGATGAGCATGGTGGAAGTTTGGTGATAGTGGCGCTGTCGGATGCGCTCCTTTTCGCCAACCTTGGCATGGTAGCTACGGTTGTCGGTCAAGGAGTGTTCATAGTGATGAGATCGCGTGAAACACATAAGGTAACGGTGATAGACTTGCCCGTCCGCAACCCCTCTATATAACTTGGTGAAGGCTAGTTTTTCACACTTCAGCAGGGTTAGACTGAACGTGCTGTCCGAAACGAGTAGGATTGTAAGGGGTGTCCTGGTCGAGGCTGCGGGACAGATACGGTGGCCGCCGGGGAAATGCGGTTGCAATCCGGATTCTTAGGTAGGCGTTTAGGGCAAAGTTGACAAAGCTTGACGGGTGTGACGCGTATTTCCAAATACAGTCACGTTCTAGTGCTTATGACAATGCTGATCTCAACGCCAACCTTTTTCTAGGGAAAGCTTCGCTGAGTTACTACGTGCCAGTTGACAGGTTAGGGCAAACGTTACTCTCCTATTATCATCGATAACGTATTAAGGTTTGGTAGGTGCCAGTTCCTCGTGATGTTTTCCTTTGCATTTCCTTTTGTTTCCCCTGGTTATGGGTGGTTTACGTTTTAGCTCTACACCGTTGTGAGAGGTCGCACGTCGATTGAAGTAAGTTGTGAGCACTCACTTTTGACATTCCGCATGCAAGGGAAAGATAAAGGTACACGTAAGAGCATACATTGGGACTTTCGCGCCTGTTGCGCGCAACAGGCCCTGGAAGCTGTGTTGCGCCCCCCGCAGCACACGTCGCAGGTGTGTTGCTGCCACCCGAAGGGTCTCCGGGGGGCCGCTGGAAGCCACTCCCCTTGTTGGAGTGACCGGATTATAGCAAATGTGATATATGCATGACGCTTATCACTTAAGGAACTCCAGATCTCACCCAATATCAGATTTGGAGCAAAATGTAAGTGCAACCCCATGAGGAATCCCAAATCCTAAGTTTAACGTCGAACGCTTTCGTGAACCGCACCGATGCTGGGTATATTTTTTGTTGACGAGACCTGTCAACCAGAAATAGGTTTGGCCAAAGATTGCTATCCTTATTGTAGCATTGCTCGACCACCAATTCGCGAATGGAGATTGGAAACCCCCGGAAGTTCGAAAAGGCGTTTGGATAGGCGTGCGATCGGATGCCTTACAATGTCGGGCTCACTTCGTGCAAACCAAAGTCGCAAACATGAAGGTTAGGGGTTCGGAGCGCAGGTGCAACCCACGCCACTAGTACGGCCCCCCGGCAATCGTACTATTGTTCAAGGTTCTCAACCGGATAGTGCCTAGGTGAGTGACGCAAGAACCAAATGAAAATATATACAGATTGGTTCATGCTAGACGTCCAAATGTTCCTCCTCCGCGAATCCCGCTTACAACATCTACTCAAATGCCACATATTTAGTATCATACTTACCCCCATGAACAGCGAGAGAAGTTTAGACGGCCATATTTTGAAATAAAAGCCTGGGAATGGGGTTAGGGACGGAAATGTATCTCCACCAACCATAATCTTCAAAAAGCGCCGAAGGAATCAGGCGTTTTCAATGGAAGAATTAAAGCGTTCTCGATCTTTTTTAAAAGCGAGCCGATTTCAAGTGTCAAAAGACATGCCTGTTTGATTGTTTTTACATTTTTCGCAAAACTGACGGAGTTGTATCGATATCAAGTAGAATAATACGCCCCAAACAAAGTCGAGGTAATACTGTAGCTTAGTAGTTCGAGGCAGTGCAGAAAAATTGCGCTGTTTTCCGAACAAAAATCCCAACGTTCACGCCGTTGTTTTGAGAAAGACCCTGAAGTTCGGTACACGTGTTCTATATGACCTGGCCGAAGCGTTACCTAATGGTGCGTGTGTGTTTCGTTTTCGCCGGAAAATTGAGGTCTAAGGAGAGCCAAATATTCTCCCTAAAAACGAACTACAAAACATGTGTCGGGAAAAAAACTAATTCAAAGATTAACGTACCAGTTGAGCAAGGGCTCGTAGAGCACGTGTGCAGACATTTAAGGTCTAACTCGAAAAGGCGTTGTGAACCTCGGCCCCGGAAAAAAATTGGCAGATTCAACGTGAACTAGCCTGTATTTTAATTGTGCACCTGGTGGGAACAGAACATCATGCTCGAAAGCTATACGCTGTTGAGCAAACACATACGCTAAAGTCATGCTGTTGAATAGTGGTGTTCCTATGGCTTCCGATGACGTGACTATAATGCTGGCCGAGGCGAATGCCTATTGGATGCTACTTCATTGGATGAGACGTTGGTTGTATATGTCGAAAGTGCCGCTCTCTGAGCAAGGAAATGTGTATAACTACGAGCTTCTTGAAGCTCAGATGCTGGTGTGATTGGAGAGTGAGAACCTGGACCATGTGTTGGCATTTCAGTTAATCTCGTATTGATAACCTCGCGCAGCCATGTTCCTTATCGCTCGAACAACTGACTTAAAAAAATGTTGAAGTACGAAAAGCTGCGGAAGGCTCTTATTTCGCATTCAAAACTCCCGTTACGAAAATTCTGTGCAATCACCTGAATTATATTTTTCTACTCTGTGACACCGCTGGAACCAGTCTTCCACATTATTTAATAATACAAATTCTGTTCAACCACCTGAATTATATTATCCTACTCTGACACCGCTGGAACCAGTCTTCTACATTATTTAATATTTCACATCTACTTCGACGAAAGCTTCCATCTACCTCCCTTTACTTACATCTGCCCCCACGAAACCTTCAACGAAAGGTAGGAACAACTTCCGTGGAAGTAGATTGATTCGGCTACTTCCTGTAACTTCCACGAACTTTCACCAACTTCCATCTACTGCCCTCTACTTCCATTCACTTGCATCCACATCCACCGACATCCAAATATTTCCATCTACTTCGGCCGACTTCCGTTTACTTCCATCTACTTCTATGCACTTCCATTTGCCTCCATTTACTTCCATCTACTTCCACCGAATTCCATTTTCTTTCATTTACTTCCGGGCTCGCGTACGTACGGACGACGGTGAGCAATCGGATTGGTTTAACGTCACGCAGGGACTTCGGCAGGGTTGCGTGTTATCGCCGTTACTGTTCAACGTGTTCTTCGCCGCTGCGTTACACATCGTCTTTAGTTTGCTTCAGCGAGGACGAAGGCATCGTGCAGAGCCTAGTCCACCTCGATGACGATAGGGCGGGCAGTGACGAGGAACCATTGACATGCGTACGGAGGGCCGTGTGGGGCATGCTATACGCCGAC
>JAYJMJ010300250.1:8464-25781 GCA_036873875.1 Laminaria ephemera | reverse complement strand
CCCTCCCCTCCTTATTGACGGCAGACTGTTCATCAATCTCCTGCCGACTCCTCCACTCGTGTCTCTTTCTAGCGGGAAACGCACGATCTTCTTTTCGGACCAAGGTAAGGAACCCACGTGTGTATTGATGTGATTGGAAAAGCACAGAAATCGCGGCTGGTGTTGTTTTTTGTGGTTCTTTCGCCAAGGTAAGTAAGTACTGACCATCGCGTGTTGAGGGGGCGGTAACTTGTTTGCTAGACGACCTGTCACATCTCGTTACCAACAAGAACAGCAAGATGAGCTCTTTGAAAGGGACGCAAACCGGTCGTGAAGAAAGGAATGCCGGACCCATACGCGTGGCGAGCGCAATTCTCAACACAGGACACTCAAGAAGATCCTGTTTTTCAAGACCGCTTCTCGTTGACCTTGTGACGCCTTTAGTTTTGTTGCAGTAGTAGTGTGTTTTCGTTGCTTGATCTTCCTAGAGGCATCTAGGTAAAGGGCCTAAATACCATATTTTTCCCCCGGGCGCCGTTTTCCTCACGATACACTTGTAAATTTCATCAGGTATCAGGTGTGTTTCTGGAAGAACATTTTGTACAGTCAGCACAACAAACCCAGCCTTTTTCGACACAACATTTGTTGTTCTAGAAATCAACTCGGAGAAAATATATATATCTGAAAAAGTTGACCGGCGCGGTAGCCGGGGTTTCAACAGATGACCTTCTCTCATGCAAACACGAGTCTTATCCAAAACACCAGTCGGTCATCTCGTCATCGTTTACAAACGAAAGTTGATCCAATATGTGAACTCAAGCGAGCTTTCTCGTTGTTTTCGGTGTTTCAACTCGATAAACAAAAATGATGTGTGGAAGACGTGATGCGGTGTAAGAAGGTCCCCAACAAAGACAATTGGCGCTTTTGGTCAATCGATACGGACCAGGTTTTTTGTTGGAAATGTTTCAACGATTATGGCAGGAAGGGTGGCAGCGAGGACTCCGCGCGCGCTCTTAGTCTAGTTTATACTTTTGATATCAGCGAATACCACAAAGGAGGAATGGTGGTAGTGAGCACACACCCATTCATACGTTGGTAAATTATGTTGGCGGTAGGAAGATCGTCGGGTTCGAGCGTCGAGTGACAGGAGATGTAACGCAACGACCTGACCACGGCCGATACAGAGTTATTTGCATCACGGCCACTCCCTAAGCCCGCTTGACGGCGAGGGGGACATTGTTGCCGAGGATTCTCGTGCCCTATCGTCGTTGTAAACTGTGGGGTTAGCCCCCTGTCCTCGACTCCTGATTCGCCGTGAGTCATTTCCGTATACGGAAAGGTCTTTCCAAGTGTGTGTTTCGGATACCACTGGCAGATGTTCGATTGAGTCCCGTGCAAATTACGTATCCGACCATGTTGTGCGTTCTCGTAGCTTTTCGGCCGTGAGGAAGTTGACAGGCTCCGATGGGGTCCATGATACCCTCATGGCGTTCATATATATTATTCAAAGAGTTTGAAATACAAATTAATATTACGGAGGACCATAGTAAATAGAACCCATGATATACACAAAAACCTATTTAATCCCCTGATATTACTTTCCATATTTGGTCCAAATAAATATGTTCCCCCGTAAAAATAGATTGTTTTTCATCTTTGCCACTCACACACACTGTGAAACGTCTCGTCTAATATTCAATCGCGAAACGAATGTTTCATACCTCGAGCAGTGCGGATATCTCTGTGTCGGTAAAAAAATAGGCTTATTCGTCGCGTACGGCATTTGTTCCACGTATACCTCTCCGAAACTATTGATGCAGTACCCAGCTATTCGTCGTGGAGTGAAGTTCCACTTGTTGTGATGAACGATCCTATATAAGCACGTATCCTTGTGGCTTATGAGACCATTTGGCCTCAGCATGGAGACAGCCCAAATGGTACCAGGTTTGGACACGGACGAGAATCTCTTTCGCCCTGATATAAATTCTTCGCCTTTTGAGATGCGTGATTCCCTGTTCAGACGACACCCCGATGCGAAAGGACTAGGTTTCAATTAACTCTGTTTTTGATCCCCGTGTATTACTTGAGATCAAAATTAAAGCCTTAAGAGCTCCAGTAATATTTTCAACTGCTTGTTGTGTTCCAATAAAAGTCACCACGTGATTCACCACGTTAAGACCATATTCCGACATCACAACCCGGAGAGGAATTACACGAATCCGTACGGTTTCCACTTGAAAAAAAAACCGGGACATAAATACAAACAGGACAAACACAGAGAGCCCGTTCAATCGGAACCTAGACTTCCCCACGGAAATAGTGCGGTTCCACCGCTTCTGATTGTGTAAACATCTACATCATACGATGACCACTTAACATCTAGTATTGGGGTATTACCGAACGTTGTGAGGCATAGGCCACGTTGATGCAAGAGCTGAGACACACCAACAGCAGACTCCCAGCTCAACAACATTTTTTCAGTAAAAAAGTTGAAGTCCCGAAGAATCTCGCAGACATTTGTATACAAATAATATCAATATGTTACGCGTATAGCTGGGAGATCCAGGATTTCGTCGTAACTCGTCTTTGGAAGCTGTGTGTGATACTCCGATCGCGCGTGTTACGGGATATGTATGTCCTCATGAAGGATAATAGGTCGGCGACTCCCCCTAATACTAGTTAGCACCAGGGTCTACAGTGTGATACGAAGACGTCGGTGGTAATCAAGCTGTGCACGGAAACTATAAACCTCTTAGATAGGGACATAATCTGACAGCTATGGGACACAAAACCTGACGGCTGAGGAACGTGCCAGCTTTTTACATATATATGTAGTCTTACTAGCAGTGAGGCGACGGGGAGAGGGGGGATGTAGGTAGTGTTTACATCGCGTATTGAACAGGGCTGCTGCACGTAAGGTGTTGGACCCAAGGAGATGACGGCGATCTAGTGGTCTTTAAGCAATTTTTTTGACCGCATATTGAATTGAGTTAACTGTTGTCCGTATGGTATGGGACCTAAACAGATTACGGATCAGGGTTGTGGTGGTGTTTCACGTGAATTTTAGTGGTTATAATATTTTCGTTATGAGTATTAGTCAATTGTTTGTGGTCCCGCACATACCTTTGGATAATCTAAACTTACGTTACCGTATGTGGTTTATTTAGTAAACGACTCCAGTCAACGAAGTATCCTATTTATACTTGCTGGCGTGTATGAGATGCAGTCCCAGAAGTATTTTTCCATTATCCAGTGTCCAGCACAGAAAGAAAACCAATGGGCCAGACCCTTAACCGAAAACAAGCAGGCAGCGACATTACTGCTGTCTGTAGCAAGACAATCATCCTCGTCTTTCGTCGTGTTCGCCGACAAACTCCACTAGACGACCTGCGTATCACCCCTAAAATTAGACCGAAGCGATGTAATGAGATTCGCAAGCATAAACATTTATAGACTACGTATGGGATGTCGTTCTGCCCTTGACGTAGAAATGATCAGTTCATCATTCATCCACATTGTATAATCCCGTTGGGGCCAACGTCTGATACGTTCGTCCGATGTATTTAGAAACGTAAAGCAAGGTTATCAAAATGGCATTAACGATTCGCAAATATATCCAATATTTCACCTGTGTGAAGTTCTCCCTACCCTTGGCCCGAATGCTCAGGGCCAATTTCTCAAGGCACGATAAACATCTCATATGTGTCAAAGCACTGAAGAAGCCTTGCGTGGCCGAAGAATCAGTTGAATGCTGCATCTGTCGAAAGGTTTCGATTAACACCCATCATCCCACCTCCTCTCCGTCGTGATCGTCGCCGTGCACTGAGCGAAGGATACTTGTTTTACGTTTTCAGATGTGATTTATCCAGAAACCATGAGTTTTCAACGTTTGTGTTTTTCAGAGCTTTTTCGTTGCCTTTTTAATATCTCGTACAGATGGCGACCGAACTATTTTTGCACCCGAAGTTTGGATAATGCCTTCGTGCTGTCCCCCGGACAACGTTCGATATTTAAGGTGGTGGTAATGGCTGTCAGATATCAATTGTACCGCACTTTGACACAACGCATCAAGGCAAACGATGATCCCAAAAAACGACCACCACTTTCACATTATCTATTCTACCTCGAGCCGCCGTAGAAAAGCGCTCCAACGTTTTGATGGACGGTTGCGTGTGTTTCCCCGTGCGTGGTGCAGGACGCCGGCTGCGTTCACGCTTGATTTGTCAGCACACAGTAGGCGACAATGTTTGACGAGGTTGCCGTCCTTCAGCAACGCGAGGGGGTAGCCGTCACGTTGTGTACCCACTGTCGTGAACGGTCTTGAATAATGCTTAACGCTAACAGCAGGCAGCTGAAGTTGTTGACGACCTTCGGCCATTGTTGTGTTATTTTTTCCCTTCCTGATTTTACTGTATACCGCGTGGCCGCCTATCGTATATCTACCCCATCTCCAAAGGCTGTTAATAGTATGATCAAAGAGGCACAGAAGCAATCGACCAAAACCAGGCGCGAAGGCACGATAGCATCGGAGAAAATGCCAAACTATCTGTGAAGTGTTTCTTTGTCCAGTAGTGTCCCCGAGGTTTGGATCGATTTGCGATGTAGTAGTCATCACCATTCACCCCGACAATATTTCCGAAGAGGGAACTGCGTTTTCGCCATAACTGTTTGAGGAAGGTTTTGGAACGGGAGTTTGCGTGTTGTCTCTCACGTTATTCCGTGTCTACCACACTTTTCATTTATCCATTTTCTCTACTTCCAAGACTTTTTACTGTTTGGACATTGAATTCTACACGAGGCGGATGATTGATCCCCGTACTCCTTTCTCTTTTACCCCCTACAGCGACGATATGGAGTCCTTCCGTGCGAGCGCTGCAATGGGCGCGGCCCCGTTTGCCACAGTCCCACAATCTCCTATTTTGGTCACAAGATGTGCATGCATCTGCGGGTACGTCTGCATGTCCGTCATCATCGGTGGGTGCTGCTTTCTATACATGAAGGGGACGTTCTTGCGACTCTTGGACATCTTCTACGTCACGGGTTACGGTGTCATGTCGATCGGATACTATTTGATGACGACGATCTTCGCGTACCTGAACAGGTCCAGTGTTGACAAACACGCGAAAAAATGCCTGGAGGCGCACCCGGAGTCGTTCCCCTTTCCATCTGTATCAGTCCACGTCGTCGGCTACAGGGAAGACCCGAAATATTTCTGCAAATGTCTTGAATCGGTGAGAAATCTTTCGTACCCAAACATGAAATCTATCATTGTTGTCGTGGACGGGAATGATTCCGACGATGTATACATGGCAGATCTCGCTAGAGAGACGTTCGGCAACAGGGTGACATCTGTCGACCTCGACTTCCTTCCGAGCGAAACCAGACAGACCATCGCCGGTGAACGATTGGTTCCGCAAGACACGAATATGCCGCCTGTATTCGTCGTTACGCAGCCGCATGCCGGGAAGCGAGAAGCGATCTACACGGCATATAAGATATCGGAGTCTTTGGATGTTGCATTCTTCGTGAATACTGACTCGGACACCATCCTGGACACCAGGGCCGTGGACGAACTAGTTTTTATGACGATAGGCGATGACGACGTTGACGCAGTCGCTGGCCGACTGGAGATTTTCAACAAGACCAACTGGCTGACGTATCTGACTGCAGCAAGATACTTCTTGGCTTTCAACATCGAACGTGCCTCACAGGGGTACCACGGCGTAGTGGGCTGCATCAGTGGCCCCCTTGGACTCTACCGGGTTTCGGCAGTCAGACACATCGTCGACCAATGGGTGCATCAGGCTTTCATGGGGAAGAAGTGCACTTTTGGAGATGACCGTCACATGACCAACAAACTCCTTTCGATTGGTGGGAAAATCCGCTACACTCACAGGAGTTTTGCAGAAACAGAAACCCCCGGCGCGTATTCCAGGTTCGTGGCACAGCAGACGAGGTGGTCGAAGAGTTACTGGCGGGAGCTCCTCATCCAGAGCGGATGGGCTACAAGGCACTGGTACCTGCTGATGGAGACGGTGTACGGCGTCCTCTTTCCTGTTTTCATCACAGTAACCCTGATAACAGTTGTTTTTACTCGAACCTGGTTATCCCTCGGTGCGATTCTGGTTGTGACGTTCACAATGCCCATGATAAGATGTCTGATAGTGTTCGTGTTTTTCGATGACGACCTGGTGGTGTTCTTGGGGGCTTTTTACCCTCTTATGTACTTCAGTACTCTTCTTCCCGTCAAATTCGTGGCCTTGTTTACTATGGGACAGAACAACTGGGGAACGTCTTCCAGGAAGAAAATTGTCAACGATTACGGGCCTGTAGTTCCGGTGGTCGTGTGGATAACGGTAATGCTTTCTGGGCTGCTTTGGCACGGTCTTCGAGGGTGGAAATGAACATGTTGTGATGATGTAAAACTAAGCCAGAAGTGATTTTGCAGGGGTTCGTGCGCACGACGGTGTACAACCTGGGCGTTTGACGGGAAACGCGGTGAAAAGAGAACATTTCTGCGCCGTGCAGAGACCCCTACAATCGTTAGGGAAAACCGAACGTAAGTCCCTGCGGTGGAGTTTGAAAGGAAGGGAGCACTAGCGTCGTTGCAGAATGGAGGGCTGGAAATTGAGAGAACTAGACGACGAGCAACCCCTTGTCAGCAATGACTGCGTGTTCTGATATCGACGCAGCACTTGGTCATTTTTGAGCAAGAGCTAGCGTTCAAGGTTGTGTGCCGGCTTCGATATCTAGCTACACAATGTTGAGGCAAATTGTGGCACTGTTTCGCTTACCGAGTCGTCTTTTGTAGTCCTCCACCTTGCGTTGTTTTATTTTCACGCTGACGCATGCTACGATAGAGGTAGCATATTCTGGAAAAAAATGTTTCGGAATGACGGGGAGCCCTCCTTAACCCAAAATCGTCGGAATGTGATTCTTGTTTTGCAATTTTAATACGGTTCATGCATAGTCCATAGGTTTGGTCAACGGGTTGCACTTTCCGTTCACTCAAACAAAGTTTTTGGGTGAGGTACAGAGCTCTTCAAGTGAGGAGCCTCGGACAAACATTGGTTCACTGATACCGTAGCATGTGTCAGCTTAGCATTGTCCACTTGCCGACGAATGGCAAATGTCGGCCGCGAGTGGAATACGGCGTACCCAAATTTCCGTGTAACAATATGGTCTCGTTTCGCGTTCATGTCCAAATAAAAAATGAACAACACGCATAAAACAATTTCGGATGACCATAGTAATCAGGACCCACGATATACACGAAATACTTTATATTCCACTGGTTTTTCAAACCATAATTGGTCCTGATTACTATGTTCCCCTGTAGCAGTGTGAGCGATAGCTGTGTTCCATGTGGGTTTAAAATGTACGATTAATGAAACGTTGGTTTCATTGTGGTGATTTTGGGAACCAACCGAGAAGTGCAGAGGTTTTTCGTGGTGGGTTCGTCGAAGGGTTTTGTTTATTTTTTCATGCTCGCGTTTGTAAAGATCCGTCAAGGGTCGTATAGAGCCGGTCACACAAACGGTTTAGCAGCAGCAGCCACGGGTGGCAAGAGGACCTCAAGGTGAAGAGCTTTGGGAGGGAAACGGAAGTTCGTGTTCTAGAAGATAAATGTAGTGATGAAAAGCTGCCCATATCAACTAGCGCTGCTTCCAGCAGCCGTAACATCGTCAAATTAATGAAATACCGGGGTGGTTTCATATGATTTGAGGGGTTTAGAGAGGGTTGGGCACGGCTTGTCCAGTAAGAGGGAGCAGGGGAGGTAGGGAACGGGCGTCGCAGTTTGAAATGCCGGGGTCTCAGAGATAATAGGTCGGCGGGAGGTTTTCTCGTGGTGTGTTCGAAATTGACGTTTTTTTCGTAGTCCACATGTAACATACCTGGTAAACATTTATGAAGACCTCCAAGAATTCGATTTGACTAGAAAAATATTTATTCTGGTAGTTGCACGGAAGTTAATTGCTTATCGTACAGAGCCGGTCAAACAAAAAGGTTCAGCAGCAGCAGCAGCCACAGGTAGCAAGAGGGCTTCAGGGTGAAGAGCTTTGGCAAGGGAAATGGAATATTGTGTTCAAGAAGGGGACACCAGTGATGAAAAGCTGCCCAGACCAATTAGAGCAGCTAGCCGCAGCAGAAGCACCGTCAAAGCATTCAAATACCGGGGTATTTTATTGACGATTTGATGGGTAGAGGAGGGCGAGACATGTCTTGTCCAGTAAGAGGGGGCAGGGGATGTAGGGAACCGGCGTTGTAGTTTGAAATGCCGGGGCCTCAGGGATAATAGGACGATGGCGGGGCTTTCTCATGGTGTGTTCGAAATCGGCGTGATACCAACCATTTCGATGGATAGCGGGGCTTTGTTTGAAGATTTTTCAAGAGTGCTAAGGGGGGAGGGGCCTTAGCTTTGTTCGATTGGGCTTAGGTGAGTCTGAAGTTTCGATATTTATATGATTCATGCCCATGCCCAGTACTGATTCTGATTTCGCAGGTATGCCCGTTTCGTTGCATTGCCCTCGGTGCGATTGATAGTCACGTTCGCGTTGTTTACAATGCATTTGTCGGGTGGCCCACGAAACCACAGTAATATTAGTGTAACAATACCATAAACATCGGAAAGGAGGGTTATAACGGGTCACTCTCTCGTAGTCCAAGTGCAATATTGACAAAAATTCGACGAAAATCGATGAGCGTTGGGAATACTGAATCCCCTGCGCGATAAACAAGAAGGCATGTACCGGGGGGTGGCGAAGGGACGACACCTGGGGCCACTGCTTGTCCAGAAGCTGGAAAGTAAAAGGGAGATCAATAAAAAAAATACTAAAAAAAACAAATAGCAAGACCTTCCAGAAATCGATTTGACTAGGAACAGATTGACTCAGGTAGTTGCACGGAAGTGAAATGCTATGCTGGTTTCGTCGCGGTATACCTACCGCAAAAGAGAGATTTTCGACGATAATACTCGGCAGATCTCATGTTCAAAGTGAATTGTACTGTCGTTCAAAGTGAATTGTACTGTCGGTAGGAGTTGAATTCTTGCCCGTTGGTAATATGTTGTGGTCAGGGACTCCTCGTATGTCGTGCAACGCGCCGCCTGGTCACATAGCATTTCCTCGTTTATCATTTTTTTCGGAATTTTTCATGCGTATGTTTGTCGACAGTATCGGTATTGCCTCCCAAGATCCCCGCCCGCTGCAGATTGTTGAAGACGCGATTAAAACCAGAAACATCTGGAGTAGGACAAAACCGTGTAGCTCCGGAGCAAACCCTTTCCTGTTGCACCGAGTTCCTTTCCTTAAGAGTTGGTAACAGCACAGATAACCACCTGCAGGGTTAGGATTGTTGTGGGTACGTGCAAAGACTCGTATTCGTCAAGAAAGTGATCGACGTCAAGACCATAATACACTACGGACGCGAGCAAGACCCAGGACAGCTTCTGGACACAGCACGTGGGAAAAGGCGGAAGCGTGGGGGCAAAAGTAATCAGGGTTGATCGCCAACAAAAACTCCTCACGGAATGCGCACTAGTACTGTTAGAAGAACATCGTCCCAAGGCATCCGTTGTGGGAGGTGATTGTGTCGATCAACTTCCACGAATGATGCTTTGTTAATCGCTTCACCCGCCCACACGACTTGTGTCCACCTCTGAAAAACATCGATGGGACCCTGAAGACGTGACGCCGCTCGGAAACAGCAAACATATGCATGTGTAGACCCACGTATTGACTATTGGCGGGCCGCAAATATCCACAAAATGCCCAACGCACGGCTGCTCCGGTGTTGTGTAGAGTAACGCTTGCTGGCTGATTTTCCAGTATTATTACTGTTATATCGCTTGCCGTCAGACATTTGTCGAGTCCCACACATATCAGCCTAAACTAGTTGAATATCATGCTCACTGTATACAATATTTGCACGTAGAAACCTTTCTGCAATTTGTTTTTGTGAGAGTAAACATTCCCTTGTTTATCCCGGTTCGTACGGCCGATGTATATTCAACGGTTAGAAGTCGTTGCATAACGTGCATTATTGGAACGTGCCCTGTTCGACGGGTTCGGTCTGATTAAGGCACATGATCATCATGTTGTTGTGGTGTGTTGGGCGAAAACCTATGGAGCGACACGTGCAGTGCGTGCCCCCGTACGGTCACCAATTTTGTTGTTGTGCGCAGCTCGAGAGCAGGAGAGGCGAGCGCCGTTAGTCTCCACCATGTGTGGTGTTGGTTTTTGCTACAAATTGTGCCCGACCGACGGAGGGTCGTCCCGATGTGTAAAGAAACTTGTTTTCATTAAAAAAATCGTCATTATCTCTTAACGCGGGCAACACAAAACACTTTCCGCAATCGCATTGTGGCTGCCGCCGCCTCTGCACCCACGCATACCACAAGGGTATTGCGCATTCGAAACGAGCGCCGTTCATGGCGACGTCGCTATTGTCAACAACGCTGGCTGGAGCGCTCCACCAGAGATGTCGTGATGCAAATTGTGCCAATTGTTTAATTAAATCATTCTTCGTTGTCCCTCAGCAGTTGGGCTACACAAAACCCTTCCGCAATGCACACCGCGGTCGCCGACCGCATACGTAGGCCGCAAGGGCATAGCGCACGCGGTGCGAGAGCCGTTGGTTGTGGCCGTCGTCGTGCCAACAGCGCGGGAATCATAATGCAAATTGCGCCCACGCTGTTATACAATTAGCTTCATTATCTCTCAGTTGTCCGGGCAACACAAAACCCTTTCCGGACGCCGCCGCCTCCCCGCCAATCGAGCGCGGCCACCAATCCGCCCACGTACGCCAAAAGGACATAGCGCATTCGAAGCGAGCGCCGCAATTCAACTAACCTTCATTGTCCCACTCAACCCAAGAACAAAACTTGTCCACTAGTCACCAAACGCTAGACTCACTTCTATTTTTCAAACCACTGGGGCCAGCAGTAGGGATCGATTCTTTGACGAAGTCTCTGATAACATATTAGTTTCTTATCGCGTGAACAAACCGCCGACAAAACTCTTCGTTGATCCTTTCCATCTCGGCCATTATTGACGGCAAAACCAGCTGCGGGTTGATTTTTACCCCTTTTGAGACCGTATTCTGCTAGTGTAAAGCAGAATCGTCGGATAATTCCCTAGAAACAGTAACCGAGGGATCCGGCAACGTTTCGTTCGCTACTCGAACAAACAGTTGGTGCATTTCTTTTACTAAGTCCAATAATGTCTGTTGCTTGCGCGTCAACCTTTTCTTATTGAGAGCCTCTATCATAGCTTCTGCATTCACTGCCCTCTTCTTACCGGCCATCAGTTGTGCAATCTCCCTATCAATCTCGACCTGGCACAGAGTTACACACGCAGATCTGGCGATTTTCTCAAACGCGAAGATTCCCGATAGTTCATCCAGCCCCTTGAATGCATGAACGGGGTGGATGGCAGTTGAAGGCGTTTCCGCGCCATCAGTCGACGAATTGACGGTCGTTATGCTTCTCCCAAAAAACGCCTGTGTCGTGCACCACGTCTTACCATATGTTGTCGAAACTCCTCTTCCTGTCGGGCAACACCTCTTCAAATGTAGCATGGATCACGTACGCGGAGCACGCAAACGTGGCCAACTCACAATACTTCGATGCTCTCGTGTCTCCCGTGTCTGCAAAAGATGAAGCCGTTTCCTAAGCGAAGGGTAATGTGAACCGTATGATGTCACCTGACCGATACCAAATTTCCACGACCGGTAATGATTCACCTCGATTAGACACGTGCTACGACGGCAACAAAGGTGCACCATTTTGATTATCGGGCTCCTCACTTGAAGAGCTCTACACCTCACTCAAAAACGGATTTTGAGAAGAACGAAAGTGTACCCGACCAACAAACCTATGGCCAAGGTATACGAAAGCCAAAGTGCAAACCACGAATGATATTCCGACGATTTTGGGCTAAGGAGCCCCGTCATTCAGAAACCAAAAAGCCGATATGTGCTATCTCTACCGTAGCACGCGTCGTTACCTCACGATTAGAAAGAACATTTATCGAACCCGAAGGTGTCCGTACTTCCTTCCCCTAGACGCTTGCTACGATAGAGGGTAACACTTTTTAGTTTAAATTTTTTTTTGTTGTTTCTGAATGACGGCGCTCCTTAACCCAAAAACGTCGGAATGCCGTTCTTTTTTCTCAGTCTGATTTTTTGTTGTATACCTTAGTCATGGGTTTGGTCATCGGGTTGCACTTTCAGCTATAAACAAAATCATTTTCTGGGTGAGGTTCAGAGCTCCTCAAGTGAGGAGCCTCAGAAAAAAGCTGGCACACCCATATCGTAGCACGTGTCCATAAGAACATCTAACGACTACAAAGCGCGGCCCTGACTGAATGCTCTTTCGCTTTGTTTGACACATCTTCCTTGTGCACAACCGGCTCGTGTCAAAAGCCTGTTGTGAGTTTTCTCCACCATCGATTGATCCATGTGTGTCCGAACCGTGCTCGTCTTTCGGGGGAGCGGGCGAAATCTCTAACTCTTGTGGGAGTGCGCGGGACGAACATGCGTTACTAGTGCAGCCTTTGTTTTTCGTTTATCTACAGGGCAGATTAAAATTTGAGTGTGTGGAACGAACATTTTACTGCCTTTCAAACCGCCATTCATACAGCTACCGCCGCCGCCAAGCGACCAATTCTCTACCGGAAGATCGGGGTAAAAATCGCGCGTTGGGACGCAGTGACCGGTTGCTAGAGAATAAAAGGTAAAAGGGAGGTCATAGTTGTCAGCAGGGACTATTGAAGCCCATGTGGTCCAGCGGAGTTTGAGGCGAACGCGTTCCACTAACCTCATTGTTCTGGTGTGTACAAAACATGGTTCAATTCAATAATTGTTCATTTCCTCACAGTACAAAAAACACTCTCAATCTCACCGCCATACCCGTGCGCACCGATCACTCCTAGCGAACCTGAACATATCACTCCCGCAACCACAACGTAGCCGCCGCCTCTGCGCCTCGCAATGGGAGTTGCGTCTGATGCACTCTATGGCTGCGGCCACCACTCCGACCAGCTGAAATTGAAATCATCTTTCGACTTTCGGGTTTTGAACCAGTTCTTAAGTTTGTCCACAATGACAAGAAATTCGTAAAATTGATTGGACGATGGGTGATTTTTTAGAGGTATTCTCCGAGGTCCGCGCGACTGTACAGTACACTATACGTTTCGTTTGAGCGCAAAGGTTCAGATGTAAACGTACCATTGCCAAAGAGCTTACCATCCCCAAAACCGTTCCTCTCAAGTCTATTTTTGTAGTATTTCATCTGATCGGTGTTCGAAAGCATGGCGCGATTGAGCCCGGGAAGTTTTACGTCCACGCATTCCTTGGATTATCTAACCCTGTGCTCAAAGACAATCGTAGCCTCTTCATCGTCACGTAGTTTCGTTGTATTGGTAGTTGATAAGAAAGGCCGCGTAAACCTGCCCAGGAACACAATATAATTGAGCTCCATTTTGTTTGTCATTGTGCAGGAACAATGCCCATCATTTCGTCTTCGTAATTTATGCACAGCATCACTGTGCTTCTGTGTCGACGATTCGTCAGAGAGCTGTACTCGCTACTCATTGGTTTTGTCGCTGCACTGGGGGCCGATAACCATAATCGTGAGTGATTTCCAGATCAAGACCTGTTCGTATCCGCTGTCCCTCCTGATCCCCGCGGTGCGACTGTATCGTACCATAGTGAAGACCCTGGCGAGATAGAACACCGCTGAACGAAGAGTGAACACGCTGGTTGAAGAGTTTGATGGTCAAGACGGCACCACCGACGACCCCCCCCCCGTCCCGTTCTTCGTATCAGAGCACTGCACGCTCGAAATCACATGCTACGTCAGTGCGCACGGTGTGGCGTACACCACCATCATCATGTCGTACGTTCACCCCTTTTACCTCCCACCTAAACGGAAAACGCAGGACGACACCCCAACTACCACGCAGACGAGAGACGCGTCAGACGTCTTGTTTCCTGCCGTGAACGAACAGATGCGGTGAAAATGGTATCGCGGTCGCACTCAGACGACGTCAAGCGAGTACTATCGTTCAACTGTGGAGGCGGTGTTTGTTTCGCGTTTTACTCCCGATGAGACTGGCGTAGTGGCCTTGCACGCTTTGGTCGGGAGGAATCTCTGATATGTTCGTCTGCATGTAGGTTTGCCACAGATCGAGTTGAAAGATATTTTGGCGAGGCTTTCGAACCCATTTCGGTTTGATATTGTTTTTCGCGGCAAGTGGGCTTAATTTTGACGTATCGTCTGTTAGGTTGGCCTTGCACACAGCTGTGCTCGTTGGGGACTCGACAGCGTGGTATATATGTGAATGATGCATCTTCCGTTTAAGGTGTAATGTAAGGGTTCGGTGTGTAGTATTGGAGACCTCTCGTTGACAGGACGTGAGATTCTGCCGCGCGGCAATACGTTCCAGAGAAGCTTTCGAGCCCGTTCTGGTTCGTTCTGTATTTTGTTCGGATGCGTGTTGAAAAGTGTTATATATGATGAGTCGAATCAGCATTTTATAGGGGGTTATGTTAAACAGGAAAGACGCGGCGGAGGTGTGAATGTTGTGTTGTGTAATTTACGTTCTTCTTAAGAGCATTTTATGTAGTATTTGGAGGCCTCGAGGTGATTAGACGACGGGAGGCGTGGTGCATCGTGAATGGTCCTGGTTTGCTCCACGTAGAGACTTCCAGCATACTCCGTTCCGGCGGAGATATTAACAATTATTTTTATTTTATTTTCTCACTTTTTACTTTCCAGCCTCTGGCCAAGCTGTTGTCACAGGTGTCGTCCCTTCTCCCCCCCGATACGTGCCTTCATCTTTAACGCGCAGAGGGTTCAGCATTCCCAACGCTCGTCGATGTTCACCGAATTTTGCTAACTCACGCCCTCGAGGTTTCCGCAAGTCAATTTGTTTTGCACAGGAAAAGGTCCCTACGAGTACGAGTATGCACTCGGGGGGGCTCGAACCCGCGACATTGATCTTAGTGGTTACGCGGTTAATCCACTGGACCATCGGGGATGCCGATATTTCACCTTGTGTTTACGTCGGAACAGTCGCCGCCACAGAAGTGTTCGCAACATGGAATAACTTCTCGCGTCGGCAGGATGACACATGCTACGATTGATGTGCACCATTTTGTTTCTCAGGCTCCTCCCTTAAGGAGCTCTAAACCTCACCCAAAACCTGAATTGGAGAAGAATGAAAGCGCAACACGATGAACAAACCTATGGTCTAGGTATATACAAACAAATCATAATGCAGAACAAAAATGACGTTCCTACGATTTTGGGTTAAGGAGCTCCGTGATTCAGAAACGAAAAAGCCGAAAAGTGATACCTCTATCGTTGCACGCGTCGAATGTTATGAGGTAGTCCAAGGAATTACGCGAAACATATTGATACCTCTATCGTTGCACGCGTCGAATGTTATGAGGTAGTCCAAGGAATTACGCGAAACATATTTCACGGAAGAGAACAAGCATTCAGTGCTCATGATTAGAATCGTGCATCATATCGCCCCCATGTTAACATGCTGTGGTATAGGTCAAGGAATTATGCGAACATCTTCCTTGGACAGCCTCCAAGATATTTTTGACAATCATGCTTACTTTTACCTGAAAACACGTAGGTCGTATCAATATCGTATCAAGACTATGGCATGTTAGGTTATAGTCCAAGGAACAATGTTTAATTATTCCAAAGAACACAACATACCCAATAAATATATACCATGATATTGTTTAATAGTACCTGGTATACTATGTAGACGCCATGGTACAGTCCGATGCCTCGCAGCACAGTATCACAGTTGAACCGTAGTTTCCACGATTACAGAGTACAGCATAGCACAAAAGTGTCACCTAGGTACACATGGCCGTATGGGTATTTACGGACTCGTACTGCTGTTGGCGGTACGGCCTACCTGGTTCACCTGGCACAACCTGCGACTAGGGGTATAACACAAGGGAAAACCAATTACCAGGTGGCATTACGGCGTGTGCGCTTCGCGAGCTGTTCGTTACGAAGAGCGCACGTCAGTTAGGCGTCCGTTGGCCTGCTTTAAGAGTTGTCAATCCACCGAGCTGGCTTCGAAAAGCTGTCTATTAATCACGAAAAGCTGGCAAGTAAGAGTAACCTGTACTTGTATATTCCTATTAAGGTCTTTACTGCTGTGGCTGTTGCTGCCGCGTATCCACCATCAAACTCTATAATAGCTAAACTCCAACAATTGAGGCTGGATCTTTCGATGGCTTTACCGTGGATATAGTGTGGTATAACGCACCTGGCTGGACAGCGATCTAGGATATTGAGAGCAACAGAGACAACGGCACAAGATTAAATTTATCGTCGTCATCTGCCATGGCCCTTGTGTGGCCAAACGAAAAATCATGGTGGGGACGGTGGGTCATGGCGTCCTGTTACCTTGCGGTGTTGGCATGTACACCAAACGGTTGCCCCAAAATATCGTATGGCGTTCTAATACAATCAAAATGGGCTTTCTTGTCCCCCAACGTTTAAGGCTGCGCTGACAGCCACCCACACACACGCACCAGAATGCTGCTGATGTTGCTTCTGCGGCTGCTGCTGTCTTTGTTGCCTTCTTCTGCCTGCTTCAGTTGCTGCTGCTGCTACCTTCGTAGCTGTTGCTCGCTTACGCTGCTGGTGCTGCCTGCTTTTGAGTGTGTGGACGATGATGAAGATTGTTGCTGTATTTCGCAATACTGGTAAGCGACAGACACAGCCTTCGGCGCCATGACCCTCTCGTATGTTTTTCGCCCTTGTTCCGCAATTCAGTCGCCCCTCTCCTCCTATACCACGGTGGTACCAGACACCAACGTGGACGGAAAGTATAGAGATCGTGGTGGTAACGGTATGAATCGCAAAAAGTCCTTTCATTTCCGTCCGGAGTTTTCCATGTATTCATTTTGCTCGTTTAGTGCTCGAAATCTCGTTTGGCAAATGATTCTCAAGCCTTACTTCGTATACGTCGGTTGTTGTGTTCTGCTTGGGTTTTGCTCAAAAAGTTGGTTTGCCAAGGATTCCTTTCTTTTTCCTATGCATTCTGCTTACCGACTTATGCAATGCCCAAAACTCATTTTGCTGCGAACGCTTATAGTATCTTGCTTTACTTCGTGCACGCCTTGTCTCATGCTTGTTTTACGCTCAAAACTCCTTTCCGCCAACGATTATCTTTCTTTCTGCTTGTTTTTCCTTTGTGTGTTTGTTGATTTGTGGTCATTGTTTCGTTCCAGCTCAACTCGTTGGAGATTTTCCTGTAGCGACCTTCTGGACAAGCCGCGCAAAGGTCGCCCCCCC
>JAYJMJ010300240.1:0-10086 GCA_036873875.1 Laminaria ephemera | reverse complement strand
CTAAAATGGCAAGTGAAATAGCAAATCTCACTTTCCATAAACTTGCCAATGAAGCGGAACGGAAATATCCAAAAAAAACTTTGGCAAGTTTTTTGCTATTTTGGCAAGTCCAAATTTCCAAAACCTTGCCAATTTAGCAAAAAACTTGCCAAATATGTGTCGTTAGAAATGACCCTAAGAGACGCTAACTAGGCGTCGAGACTGAATGCCTTGTTTCTTTTCCACACACCAGTTGTATTTCTTTAATAACTTGGAGAGTTGTTGTCCATTGCTCATTGCCCACACGAGATGTGGTTCTCGCGGTGCATAATATCCTCTAAAAACTAAGAAATAAATTATACCAGGTACTGCTGAAAACATTTGAATGTTAAACGAGGAAAATTAAAAATATAGCTGGCGAGGGACACATTCCACGATAGAGGTGCACCAGCTTTTTTCTGAGTATCCTCGCTTGAGGATCTCTAAATTTCACCCACAAATTGATCCTGTGTAAAACTAAAAGTTCAACCCAATGACCGAACCCAAATCTAGGTATACAAAAAAATCAGATTGCAAAAACAAGGATGACACCCCGACGATTTTGGGTTAAGGAGCCCCGTCATTCAGAAACAAAAACGCCAAAAAGCGCTACCTCTATCGTAGCATATGACGGTACCCGAATAATAAGACGTGGAGCCTGGACGCGAAATGGACGTTTCTACACGACCAATTGCGTGTCATGACATTGTTGTTGACTCAACGGTTGACAGATGATACTGTTGTGTCTGTATGAAAAACGTGCTGCGAATCGGCATACCAAGATGGGAATTTCCGTGCGCGCTCCATGTATTTGACGAGGCAGTCACCTGATACTACCGACGAGCATACGCTGGTGACAATCGTCGATGCCGCCCAAAAGGATCTCGGGACGAAGGTCTCCGACCACGTCCACGCTGTCTCTACATCGGGCTTGACTTAGCTGGGTGTCGATAGCTGCAGTTGGACGGGTTTCGAGAAAGACCGGGCGGGACTTCGCGGACGCACGCCTGCGTTTAGCTCTCAACAAGGCGTTGCCCACAAAAAAATTGGCACGATAAGGGACGAAATAGACGACGACGACAATCAAATTGGTGCTGCTATTCTGGAACGAAGAAGCCGCAACAGTCGCAGTCAGTATCGTTTGTTATTGGATGCTTCGTTTTTGTCAAAACCTGCACGAAACAACAGCAAGCAGTATGATATGAACAGCAACAATTTACGGGTATACTACTATGTAAAAATATATGGCAGGTCGTTATAGACGAACACAGAAAACAACAAAACAGCACTTTCCTGCAGCACAGCCTCAACGTCAATCACACAAGAGAAACTGTTGCGCTATCTCGTTGTGAAGGCGCACGCTCCGCGCCGCCATCATCCACTCCACTGACAACACCAACCACTACCACTCAAGGCACGTACAGAAACCAGCAACATAAACTACAGTACAAGCTGTGTGAGGACAACAAGCCGCACCGTACATGGCCCAGAGCGCCGCAGCTGTCTGCATCTATTCGGTCATATACCAATCGACGACGGGGGTGCATATGCTATCGGAGCAGCACCGCGCGATGACTACCGCTGCTGATTATTCTCACCTTTGCCTACTGGGCGACACCTGCACACCTCCGCTTGAATCAACAGAGGACCCCCTCGCACGCCTGTTCGACCACCAAACGACGAAAAACAACCATACGAATGTCTACTGAAAAAGCACAGGAGCAGTCCAATCGGGCATGGAATAAACTTGAGATGCGCGTACCGCTGAGCTGGGTGTACCGAGGAGAATACGTTGCCTGTGACAAAAAACAGCCCGATCGGATAGGAATGTATGTCCCACTGCAGCAGCACCGTACGACGGCTCAGCTAGAGTCGAACACACAGATTACGAAGCACGAGCTAATGTCGACAAAACAAATATGCAGATGTCTCGACATTACGTCGAAAAATACCTCTGTCTTGTCAAAGCTGCCTGCCTTTTTACGTCCTCAAATACCTCTGCCTTGTCAAAGATGCCTGCCTTGTTCGCCGCGAATGTGCCGAGTCCTCCATGTTGTCGTCAAGCGCTAGAGTCCTACACCTGCCGACAAAAATGTTGCAGCAGGAGTGAGATATATACGACAAAAGAAGTCGCACATACCTCGGCCTCGGGGCAGCTTCTTCTGGCTTCTGTTCACGAAAACAAAAAAAACGTCAACACCACCCTATATCTCGCACTGCTGTTTGTACGAACCTTAAGCCTTTCGGCCGATGCATGTGTTGTATCCATGCTATCCGACAAAGAACGCTCAAGCTCGGGGCCGCTCCCGCTAGAGACAAGAAATCGTCGTCCCGACCAAACGCTCGAGCCCCGGAATGCAGCTTGCTGTGTACCTCTCCGTATCGATCTCGGCCTGCTGTGTACCTCTGTGTCGACCTCGGGCTTGCTGTGTACCTGTCTGTGTCGATCTCGGACTGCTGTGAACCTCTCTGTATCGATCTCGGCCTCGCCACGTCTCGGTGAAAGCCGGAAAAATTGTGACGTGCTGTGACGTGCAATCTCTAATTTTAATTTTCAGTATTGCTGTACAGTATGTACCGGTATGAAAACTTGAAAAGTAACCAAGGGCCCATCCTCGTCCAGACCAATGCATGCGCTCGAGCCCCGCATTGCTGCTGTGTGCATCGCCACATCACCAGGACAACGACCACACACACGCTCGGGCCCCGTAGCCACCGAGTTCGATCGCGATATGGAAAGAGAGATAGCTGGACAGCTACGACATCCAGCGGCTGTCGTCGTGACCGCAGCAGAGAAAAATACACGGACGTAGCCCCTCTGATCTAGGTAGTGATAGATGGAGAGAGAGGTAGCCGGACAGCGCTGGACAGCTACGACAGCTATTAATAGCGGCTGTCACGTGACAGAAGCAGAGAAAAACAGGTGGGAGGTGATATGCTGCAACATGTAACGGCACGAGGTGTCCGACCAGACCAGACTATTAAAGTGCCGGTTGGCGCAACAGAGTCCAATAAAAGAAGGCACACGAAGTACCGCATTCGTGAGCGTTAGGGGACAGAATTTCAAAAATGCCGGCTGGACGCAAAGAGCCAAACTTTATAAGTCAGATCAAATATCGAATTGATGAGTGATTGGCGGCAGAGCCATATTGCTTATGAACTTGGATTAAGTAGGGGAGGGGATGGCTAGAAAATGATGGAATTAGACCTGAAAATACTGTTGAAAAGCAGGGGATTTGGGGATTGTCAAAGAACTCCATGACAGAGCCCACTGACTAAAGTCATTGGGAATACAAGGTTCCCCTCCGGGAAATGCCTAGGGGAGTAGCGCAAGGACATTGTCACTGACTGAAAGCAACTCGACGCAGTATAGCGAGGATACGCCACGCGCACATGATGTTGCCTGCTGCTGCTGCTGGGCGGCAGGGTCGTAGCGTTGTGTTCTCCGCATGTTTTCTGTCGTCTGTCATCATATCTGTGATATTGGCAAAACAATCTAGAAACTCTTTACGTACGTAAAAAACCGCCTTTGTGGACAGATATATAAGGATGGTTTGGTATCTAAATTACTACTGCAACGGGACCCTATTTTCCCGCCCAAAGTGGCACAATCGATCAACACACAGTAGCAGGTGCGATGTGGTCAAGTCACAAATGACAGGCTCCGACAAAAGCAATCCACTGCAGTATAGCGAGGATACGCCACGCGCACATGGTGTTGCCTGCTGATGCTGCTGGGTGGCAGGGCCGTAGCGTTGTGCTCTCCGCATGTTGTCTGTCATCATATCTGTGATCTTGGCGAAAACAGTAAGAAAATCTTACGTACATAAAAAACTGCCTCTGTGGACGGAGATGTAAGGATGGTTTGGTATCTAAATTACTACTCCAACGGGCCCTATATTTCCGCCCAATTTGGCACGATCCATGAACACACACAGCAGTAGCATCAACAGCAGAGGGGTGCGGTGTGGCCGGGTGACAAATGACAGGCTCCGACAAAAGCAATCCACCGCAGCAACGCAGAGATATGAGCGAAAACAAACGCAAATTTGACAAATATACGTACTCATGTATACAGTACTTGCTGTCCTAAACGGCCACGTACACCGCTAACGTATAATCAACGTTGTTTTTGCTTGCTTTTCGTGTACTCTGTACAGAGTACTACTGTAGACCAGAATGCGATGCGCGATGCGTTGTCTGTCTCGTAGATTGTGACCACAGTGCTGTTATCTCTCTGGGATGAAGAATCAACACGGGCACTGGGTGTGCTGGATGTCGATGGGTGGAAAAAGCCGTGTAACGTAAAGAGCACACACAGCTACAACTGCAGTCAGCGTAGTGGTGCTACTGTGGCCTGTGGTCTGTGTCTTGACGTCGTGACCGCATGAATGATACATATCATACAAGTACATCCGTGTAGAAGAGGGGGAGATTGTATGTACGTGTGTAGCCTTTGGTGTACATATGGAAGGGGTGTCTCCCGTCCGCGCCTTGCGTTGCCAGGCAGCCAGCGAGCTCACCCAATGCACTACTACAGTACGTGTACGAGTAGAAGGCAACTCGATCGGTTATACGAAAGCACAATAAGAGACCGGTCTTTTAGGGCGCGTCAAGGCCTCTTCTGGCCTTGATATACTAATTTTAGTACGAGGGGAATGCCAGTCAAGGGGTCCAACCGCGGTCTCCTATTAATAGTATATATTTGGCCAGCAGAGCGGTCTTTTTGGGCGCTTCAAGGCCAATTTTTGGCCTTCACATACTGGTTTTAGCGTGGAGGGGCGGCCAAGCGCGATCAATCAAAGGGCCAAACCGTGATCCCCTATTCTACCACCTAAGCTTGCAACTGACCAACCAGCGTTTGGTGTTTCACCAAGTATCCGCAACTCTCATTTTCACGAGCGCCCCGCATTAACCATTCAACCGACGCGCTTGCTGCTCGTTGTGGGGATGTTTTCATAATCGTCATAAAGACACCTCAGCTGTGAGATCGAGAATTTCGTCGAAACCCATCTTTGCGAGCTGCGTGTGATAGTTCGATCGCTCCTGCAACGGTGTGTTATTGTTAGTGATAGGTACTTCGCTACAGCTTGCCGAGAGCTGGCAGACGAGGACACCCTCCCTCATCAGCTCACTCTCAACTATCTCTTCCTCTGGCCGGAGAGCGCCAGTATCAACATCTTTTTTATTCTTCTGAGAGCTGAAACTCGCAATCAGACTTGCCTAGCGGCAATCCCGGCATGTATACCTTTCGACTATCACTAGTCGGCCATATGATTATCTTAAGATTTACGACCTCGTGATGTTTTGGGATGGCAGGCAACCGTTCACGGACGAGACATGGTCGAAATCGTCCGATATTCTCAAGACTCTCGCCGTTAGCCTCGCGAAATGCGTGCTGCCCTTTGAAGAGCACCCGTACCTGCCCATGCAGCACGCGGCCGCTCTGTTGCTGGTTGGTCGGCTGAGCGAACTGTGCAAGGGGGCGGGAAAGGGGGAGCTGGAGGGCGTGCCGACAGATCTGTTCTCCTGCTTGAAGTACTCCACCAAGAAGAATGGCGTCGCCAGAGCAGCGGCGGACGTGAGTCGATCGACAAAATGGTTGATATTCCGCACTAATTATTAAAAATGGTTGATACGGTAGTCCACACTAACCCTTCAAAATGGCTGATAACCCGCACTATAAATAACCCTTCAATGCATCCTCATTGCGAGGAAATTCTCATGCGGTCGGGGTTAGGGATAGGTTTGTTCTGAGAAAATTTCCAGACGGTCGGGGATAGAGTCAGGGTTGGGGTTATCGTGTTTAAAGCCAAGGACACCTTAACCATTCTTGTCGAGCTGCGCAAGCCGTAGTCAGCTCTCCGACCAACATAACAAGCACGAGCACATTAACAGCCCCTAGTTGAGATTGAGCTTCTGTTTTCGTATTGGTTTTCCTCAGAAGTATTCATATGTCAGCCGAGAGTTCGATCCGCTTGGCCGGTTTCAACTTTAAAGCCTGCTTTGTATCACATGCCGTTTGCACGTGTCCTACATTATTCGCGTAAGGATACGTTTATACTCGTATAAAGCACTGCTGCGTTTGCGCCTTAATTTTGTATTAGGTTATTAGGTTCGCCGTTTTAGTGCTCGGAGCCAGTGTTGCCTATATTCGTCTCGGAGTCGCTCACAAGAATTATCACGGACGGGCTTCCGTGTTTCTCGCCCATCAATGGTGCGATAGGGGGAGCTCTCGCTAGAAAGTCGTGCTGGTCAATATGTGTAACTGTCGTCAAATACGTGCGCCGGTGGGAAGCGTAGATAAAAAAACGAAAAAACAAAAAAAAATACGACGTATATATATTTTTCGGGGATTTCGTCTTCAGATATTCTGTACTTCGAAGTAGGATCTCCGGCTTCACCCAGCTCAAAAGGAGGCCCAATAATTTAGGCGGCCGGGTAAATTAGCAACTCGCTTTAATATTAGGCCATCCAACTCCATTACAATATTATATGAGTTGTTGCCAAGTGGGTGCCGATTGCATGTTATAATGATGACAGGTGGCCGACGGCGTTTGCCCTAAGTACGAGACGAGCCATGGCCAGCAGCTCGTGGTCAGGGGTGTCGAGCGGTGCCTTGCGGAGTTCGGTCTGGTCTGGTCCGCCGCTAGGCTATTGGAGGCGAGTGCTCCCCCCGAGATCAAGAGGGACTTCGTGTTCCACTTGAGGGCGCTTCTGGAGCACGCTCCGGCGCGCGATCGCCACCAAGTAAGTGAAGGTCAAGCATTGAAAGTTGAAGCCATGCAACGATAGGGTAGTCTAGAGGGGTAGGAACTAATCTGACTTAACCCTATTACTCCTGCGAAACGTTGTTTCACACTGAATCCAAGTAGTTTTTTCTACTGCAAAACGTTAAGACCGACGTCTTCGTATCACACTGTTGACGCTGGTGCTAACTATTAATAGTACTAAGGGGAGTCGCCGACCTATAATCCCTCATGAGGACATACACACCCCGTAACACGCGCGATCGGAGTATCACACACAGCTTGCAAAGATGAGTTTCGACGAAATCCTCGATCTCACAGCTGTAGTGTATTTTTGATTTTTTATAAAAGCGTTGTCACACACTGATTCCAAGTAGTTTGCAGTTCTAAAGGGGTTAAGGAGCTCCTGCACTGAAATAACTGGCTAGTGCATTCGCAATCCCGTACCCTGGCGCTTGTGAAATACTAGGGATTAGAACCGGCCGCTCCACCCCAATGGCGGAGCGGCCATAATCTGAGATTAACATGTTGTTCCAACGAAACATGAAACGTATGAGGTGCAGGAATAGGATGTACGCAATCGTGCAGAACACAACAGTAGCCGGCGATAGGGCTATAAGCTACCCGTACTTGCGAACTTCATCTCGTATTTTCTGAATTTAAGGGGGTAGTTAGACTCCTCATCAGATACTCTCTTTTTTACTCTCTTTTTGTGTTACGATTCGCGTAAATCGCCAAAAAAATAAAGTGTGGACCTAAAATCGATGAATAATTGCTGAAATTAACATATCGGCGGGCTCACAGCAGCAATACCAGCAAAAAACACGCCAAAGTTATCAAAAACACGTACGCGGTAACGAAAACTTGAACACCAGGACTTTTGACCTCACCGGAGCTGGTAGCTTTTTCTGAAAGGCAAAACATCAAGCATATTTACCTCTCGGGCGACACTCGTGTTCATGATGTATGTACGGAGTTAAGGCGCGTCGAAAAAGAAACAATTCAGGCGGAAATGACTCTTGGATAGTCAAATTGGGTCCTCGGAAAGGAACACCTCGCACTCATGCAGATCTACATGTCGAGCACTGCACTCGAGGGAGATTGTTTGGAATAGGTATCTCCAAGTGTACCGTTAGCGTCAGTGGTAGCGGGACCGTCGTTCGGCCCCCCTGTGTAATTACGCCGCAACTTCCACTAAGGAAAAGGGGATTTATACCGCGAGTGTCGAAGTATCCACCCAAAGCAAATTTCGTGCAAGCCCGCCCATATAAGTTGCTCTGTGACTAATCAGCTACCTGGTACAGGAAAAGGTATACAACTCCTGCTTACCAGGCCACCAGCGCACGAACGAGGAAAATATGTTAAAAGATTGGTACGTTACTACAGCAGTAGCCATCTGTCGATGCTGGTTAACACAGTTGATCTGATAAGTAGTACCATAGCTCGACAAGTGACGCAGCAAGCAACAACACGAGTACTGTGCTATATCAGGTGTACTCGTACAAGTAGCCCTAGGTAGGTACGCGTAGCCTCCGGGCAGATAGCAGATCGCTTGACAAGCAGACTGTGTGCTGTGTACCCGTCGGCTACCCATAGCTGTATTATAGCTCCGGTCGAATAGGCAAGTACGTACGTGAGCGGGACGGTTAGTTTTTTTGAGAGAGCCCCCGAAAACCAGTGCCTGGTAGATTTTCCTGAGAACATGCTAATGCTGTAGAGGTGATGCACAAACAGCTTCAGTTAGGCACATACCAGTTTGTCCCCAAATATAACTACCAATTTGCTATCTATATATACTGTAGATCAAATGGTCCTTGTACCACCAGGCCAGAGGTCAAAGAAAGCCATGACCCACCGTCCCTGCCATGGTCTTTCGTTGGTCCGCACAAGGGTCATGGCAGATGACAACGATAAATCCCACCATATGCCATTGGTGGTGTTGCTCGCGATGCTCTAGGTCGATGTCCAGACAGGTGCGCTATAACACACTAAATCCAAGGTAAAGCCAACGGAAGATCTTGACTCAGGTTTTATTTGCTCCAGATATTACATAGTATTAATAGTATGATCAGTACGTAATAATACAGTTAGGCATGTCAATGAAGGCTTATAATAGCCGTTAGCGGCAATAAAAATGTCCCAAAAAAAAAAAAGTGAAAAATGAAACTTTTGGCCTTTAGCAAATCAACCAATGAGAGGTAGGGAATTATCCTCGTCATCAATGATTAAGAGGCACAAGAAGGGCTCCAGAGCTCAGTGTGAACCACGTTTTTGCTTTTTTTTTTACGTTCTTCGAACGAGGTTCGAGCTGCTTGTTGTGCCTCGCGCTGGTGCTGTGCTTGTACCCGCAAGGACGATCGACAACACAACACTAAACCCACAATCAGCGGGACATTCCGCTCCTGCCTGTCTCGCGGAACTCCAGCGCTCGTAGCGATAGCTAACCGAACGCCGCCGTAGCAGCAGCAACAGCAGCAGGAGCAGCAGCAACAGCAACAGCTGCAGGAGCAGCAGTCCACGTCGGGAGATGATCAGCTGCAAACGAAGCAGCCCACGCCAGGCGCTGGTGATCATCGACAGCCCATGCCGGGCGACGATCCTCTGAAGCAGTCCATTCATGCCCGGCGGCGACCCTGCCCGAGTTGCTGCAGCAGCCATGATTGTGCTGCTCAAGCGATGTCGCGCGAAAAAATTACCTGGGTACCTGGTACCAGTATAGACTATTATATCATATGAGTTTTAGAGTACTACTTTAGTTGGATTGGCCTTCGTTAAAATTGCAGCACTCCCAGCAGCATTCCCCACCGGACGCTGATTAGCAGCAAGCGGAAGCCATGCCCGGCGACGATCAGACGCAGCACGCCAGGCGACGATTCGAACCGCGTTGGTTCGTCAGCTGCTGCTGCTGCTGCAGCAGCAGCGGCAGCAGCAGCGGCAGCAGCAGCAGCAGCCATGATGTGGTTGCTGCTAAAACAAATCGTCTCGCACAGAATGTACGTATAATAAATACGAATACCTGTATACCTGGTATGTAATACCTGGTACACTTGGTTGTTGTTGTTGTTGTTGTTGTTGTTGTTGTTGTTTTCACATTAACTCTCATAATCAAGTCCGTGGTCACAGGACAGGTTCCAGTCACTCTGGAGTGGAAGAATACCCCAGGAAAAAAAAAACAAAAAACAATAGTGGTACGCGTATATATCATAGCTGAAGCAAGTCGTACATCCGCCAAAAAATCCATAAAAATGAAATCGGAAGTCAGCGTACGTACGTATCAGGCCCATACTGGTACATACGTTTCGAGACTCGCAACTGAAAC
>JAYJMJ010300220.1:0-10088 GCA_036873875.1 Laminaria ephemera | reverse complement strand
GGGTGGGTGGGTGGGTGGGTGGTGATCGGTAGGTGGGTAGGTTGACGATGTGAGGGTTGTGGTGGGTGTGTGAGTGGATGAGCGGGTAATGGGTGGGTGTGTGCTGATGGGCGGTTGATTGGGTGGTTGCGTGAGTGGGTGGATGGTAGTGTTACATACGGGACTTGGCTGTACCGGCCCCGTTGGCGTAACAGCGGCCGTACCACTATTAATGGTACTACTACACACAAGGACTCACCGAAAGCAGCAGCAACAGCAAGCAGCACAGCAGTAGCAGCAGCAGTTGTGCAGTACAGCCGTTAAAGCAGCACTTATACTTGCAACAGTTGTGTGCTGCTGCTGTTGTTGTTGGAATTTTACTCGCACACATAATACGTATATGGGACACAATCACGCGCACACACGTACGTACGCGGTGCCTGGTACGTACGGCACGTCACTACATTATCAACCAACCGGTCGAGCAGGCGAGCGAAAATACGCCCCCTTGTAAACTACAGCACAGCAGCGGCGGCAGCACAGCAGTAGTGTGGTAGAGTACTAACATGCTGCTGCTGTTGATGTTGGTAATGCATCTATCATACCAGGTACATCCACACGATTTACCCACACACACGAACACACCACGTACCGCGCAGGTACGGACTAGATGGATGTGCTGTGTATAAGGATGTTTGGAACAAAAAAGAAAAATGGAACACTACAGTAATCGAACTTTTGAATTTTAGAAAAACTTACCCTTTCCCCTATCAAATGCAACGCCCATCATGTGGAAACTTGTTTTGCAGAGGGAAAACACGTTTTTCGTTCGCCTCCCCGAGCCCTGTCATCGTCGAGCGCCCTCCCATTTGGCTACACGCCACCGATCGGATCTGGTGCGGTCGACGCGTCGTGCTTGTATCGAAGAGGCCCGTCCCCCATGGCGCGTTTGCCACGCGCAAACGAGCTGAACTCGTTTGGAGGACCACGGAGGCTGTGAACAAAATGGCCCTGTTCGCTTGTCGATCCTAACCAATGGACAGAAATATATTAATTTTGGTTTCTTTTATATAAGCATGTATCGTTTCTTAAATTCCCGATAACAGTAGCGCCCCTAGCCCCTCCCCAACCGTATATGTGCCCCCTCCCCGCAACCGCCCTTACTCTATCTGCTCGAGCCGGTGAGTGAGACGTGAAACCGACCACCACCCTCCACCCTCCCGCCCCTCTACACGCCAGCACGTGCCGGAGCCCGCGTCGCTCTCGCTCTCGCCCGCGACCACGACGTGACGCAGAGGGCTCCAGCTAAACGCCGTTGCCCCCGCACTTCTCTAACTCCAAGGGAATTCCGATTTGGGCCACAATCAGTCCCTGCCTTGCCGCCCCGACCGCGCGACGACAGCGGGCCAGCGGGGCGCCAAACCGGCCACTCTCCTCCTTCCCCGAGCCCCTCTACACGCCCTCGCGCGCTGGAACGCGCGTCGGTCTCGCTCTCGCCCGCGATTACGACGCGAAGCTGGGGGCTCCATTGCACGACGCCGTGGCCCGCTCCCCACTCTACTTCCAAGTGAAACGCGATATGAGCCACAATCGGGCCCTTCCTGGCCGCCCAGACAGCGCGACGACCGCGGGCTCGCGCGGCGCGAGACCAAGCTCTACCCACTGTTGGGGCCCGACCCACCAGGCCCAAGCCGGAATCCGGGTCCGAACCGACTCGCGGGGCCACGACCGGACAACAACATCAACGTTTTTTGTGTCCCACACTGAACGTGATACAAAACGACACCCTGGGCGGGAGTGCAAAGAATTTTCCCACACTGGAGAGCATATATTCAACACCAACGACACCAACACCAACACCAACACCAAGATTCCGTTTTCAATATACAGGTTTATTAAGTACCTTCACAACAGCGTGTTTTTCAACCGGTGAAGTGATTCGTGCGAGGAGGACATTCTGATGTCTACTGTTGTTGTACCGTACTTCCACCGTTTAAACGACGTTGCTCATAAGCGTTCGCAGCCTCTCCCATGGCCCTCCAAATACCACTTTTCGAACATGTCGTTGCAGTAGTTATAACTTCTGTACTCAAGCTATCAAAACCCCACAAAGCCACGTACATCTATGGTTTGGCGGCCTTACTCGTGTCGCTGGATCCTAGCAGAGCGTATATGATACGTCACCTCGGGGTGGAGTGATGGAAACAATTCCGAGTTTCCCCGCTTGTTGCTGATTCTTTCGTTGTCGTGTGCAGGTATATTACATATCCGTTCACCGCATTGGCGGTGATTCTCTGGAAGCAATTGACATGCACTTGGTGTCGTCAGGCAACCAATTCGGTGCTACTGGTACTACGGCTACGTCTGGTGCCATGTACGGACATGCTTGCGCCACGAATGCATTCAGTGTGGCTGCCATACCTTATGTGAGTGTGCCGAAACCAGTGGGATTTGCTTAGCGGCCACTGACCATTTCTTCCCTATCTTGATGGGGAGCCCTGTGATAGCTAATTTGTGTTGTACGTTGATGTGCGGTCGTGAGATCGACAAACCAACGTGTGGGGTATCCATCATGGGTCTAGGTGAATAAGTTCAGTAAATACTAGGGATGATTAACAAAACTCATCGCATGGTTTCAAGACGTTATGACTCCAGACGGGTTTCAAATTTGGTGTGGCACAGAGATAATCTTCCTGAACCGTGTCGAAACATGGTCGATTGTACTTGAAATTTCCATCGATCGCTATCCGAGAACCGATGACTCCCGGCGCATGCCACGGACAGCGGTATACCTAACCGTTCATCAGGCCCCTCGCTTGAGTAGCTCGAATCTCACCTAATCCTCGATGTGAGAGTAATGCCGGCTTAACCCGAGGACCTACCCCACTGACCAGGGTATGCCAGAAACAACGAATACTATAAGTTGAGGAGCACTGTCAGTCAGTACTTCTTTCAAAATATCCAAGTATCACTATCTCAAATATGTTTGTTCTCAAACAGTGTGTGTATATGCCTCCATATCAAATTTCGTTGTACACCTGACCTTATGTCGGCAGTCAAGGGCAAGTGGTGATGGAGGAGCCTTCGCCGACCCTGAACCTTCGTCAGTGGAAGACTTCTCCTCCCACGGGCCGTGCATTGTAGACGCCGGTGAGGGTCTGACCACGCGAAACCATCCCGTGACGACTGCCGCGGATGGTCTCCAAACTTCGACATCATCAGGTTCGTTCGCCTATGGTGAAAAGCTTTATGAGTGTCCACTGAGAACTGTACGGAGAAAACCGCATGACATCTGCAGAAGCGCTGCTAGTATGTTAAGAAAACGCGCGTGAAAACAAACACCAGCCAAAATATCAAGGTGGAAAATATAATATATACGAGCTGGGCCGGCCAAAACCAGTTTTCTAGTCGGCCTCCCACTTCCTCACGCTGGGTTTTCGAATTTGGAGCTCAAAATTTGACACGTGCTTGCTTAGAGTATGCCAAAGCGATTTCCTACTGTTCCTTTTGGTTTTCATTTTATTTTCATATTTTTTTCGTGATGTAGGCATATTTACAGAAAAAAACATATCATTTTGGCCCACAGCTGATGGGGAAAAGTGACAAATTCAAAGCAGCAGCAGGGAATGCCTTTGACTTGCCCTTAAGAAACGTATAAAAATGCCCAAGCAAAAACTCAAAATCGGCGTGAGTATCCCAGATTTTGTGGATCTCATCGTAATATCGTAACTTAGTATAGGGGATCATATTCACGCCATATCTCGTGATGGTGGTAGAACTACGCAATGGTAAGGGTATCGATCGGTTGGGCATGTTACAAGGAACGTTCACGCCGAGTGTCGGCGACGTCGCTTATCGGACGTTCTAATATTTTTTAGTATTGACCCTTGACGTCAAATGGACTTTCTCAACTTTCTCGACGAAAGCACCTCGGATTCAAAAAATTCTAACGTCGGCAAATGCGCGGCAGGCTGAGTAACGCTGCAGCCAATTTTGAAGTCCTAACATTTCCAAATGGTCGAGAAAATGCCGGACGAGTTAAAAAGCGATTATTGGCCAGCCCAGGTCGTACTGAGTAAGCTTCTTTGTTTCATCACCGGCTTTCCACAGTGACACGAAACAGTGTATAGGGGCAGACAGCTTCCACGTTTGGTCTGATCCCAAATGCTTCAGGTTGTCAGTTGAATCTCTGTAATGGTTTGTTTTAATCACTTTTATATTTAGTAGTATTGTTTTCGATACGTACTACCGTACAAATCACTCTTCCACCAGACCCTGGCGGAAGGAACTTCATTATAGTCAACCACGCCCAATCGTCGTTGACTCACATATGACTTGCCTTATTTTCCCATGCGTTTGCTTATTCTCTCGGTTGTGTTTGACCGCAGCTTTCAATCCCTTCTTCGGCACCTCTGCGGCGGCGCCAGTGGCCGCAGCCATTGCCACTATCATCAGGGCTGCGTGCTTCCCCCGGGTAATAATGCGAATATCCCCATAAATCTGGCAATGTAAATTTGCACGTACAACATTCTCTGCAGCGATATATATGTTTTTTGTTGTGTCGACGAAGCGCGCATACTGACCTCCTGACGCATGGTGCGGTTGTGAAGCACCTGAAGGTTATGAGGCCCCTCCCCTGAGGAGCTATCTGCCTCCATCAAACCCTTTCCTTGATAATCATGAAAGTGCTACACGATCGGCAATCTCACGGCTTCGGCATAAATGGAAACAATCGTAACAAACAAAGGATCCCGGATAGATCTTCCGCTTCGGATCCACCGTCAGTCAGACACAATTTATCAAATCTGAAATGCCCTTGTCGTACTATGCGCCTGCTACACGTTAGACTTTCCCTCATCAAGGCACCTAGGCTCCGCTGTCGAGTTGCACCTGGCCATTGGTACTTACGTCGTCAATGAAACTTCGGACCCAGACGCATTCCGCCCGAAGTTCTCTTCACATGTACCCCCGGGTTGGTGTCATCAAACGTTTCAGGTGGTAACCTACAGCGACATGATGGAAATGTTGACTGACTACGAGTACACGATCGATGCTACATTCGACGCCAACGGCGCGACCGAGACATTTGGAGCCGAGGCTGGGTACGGAATAATCTCTGCACAGCAGATGTGTCTATGGGTCGCCCAAAATTGTCCGGACACGTGCCCAAGTGAGTGCTCCACCCTGAACATACATTTAGACGTATTTGTATGTAAATGTGCAGATGGTATTAGCGATGATAATGTTCAGTAGCTATATCTGTCGTTATTTGATGCCACAGAGTCACGCGGTGTACGTTGCAATTGTTTGTTGCTGTAGTCAGTAGACCAAACCACATAGCTAAACAACAGTTTACAGGCTGTATCATTCCTAACGTGTGTTATTTGATAACGCAGAGTCACGTGATATACGTTGCTATTGTTTGTTGCTATAGTCAGTAGACCTTGTTACGATAGAGGTAGCACTTTTTGGTTGAGTAATGTTTCTGAATGACGGGGCTCCTTAACCCAAAATCGTCGCCATGTCGTTCTTGTTTTGCAATCTGAATGTTTTGTATGCCTAGGCCATGGATTTATTCATCGGGATGCACTTTTTGTTTACACAAAATCAGTTTGTGGGCGAAGGACAGAGCTCCTCAAGTGATGAGACTCAGAAAAAAGCTGGTGCACCTCTATCGTAGAATGTGTAAACACATAGCTTGAACGACAGTTTACAAGCTGTATCTTGCCTAACGTGTGTGAAGTATTTACGTAGAATAGGTATGAACAGGGCTCCCATAATAGTATCCCTCTGGGAACCGGTAGCACTATCTGTAAGGTATGATTGTCGGCCACCGGCAATCGAGTTGACTGAAGCGTCTACATGGGTCACGGGCTGGTACACACGCCAACCTATAGATCGTGGAAAAACACCCGATTCAAGGCAGTGGTGGCATCGATATTGTTTGCTATATATTTCCCGCGGGGATTTTGCTTTATACCACCACACGGAATCACACCGGACTTTCGACCAATCTTCGCGAGCTCGCTCCTCGTGCGCAACAATAGCATCGACGAGTACACGAAACAAGATGCATTGGTACTTTTGGAAGAACGCCAGTCACAACACGCTTCTGCAGCCATGCAACCATCCCATGCAGTCGTTTAAAAGCTCGATACGTTAGACAGGCATCAAAGGAAGCCACACAAGCAAACTCGTCGGGTATGAAGATTTCAAGGTATGCGATTCACGTGTTGAAGGACAATTCGCACCATAGTGTTCCTGCTTGACTTGTGTACCCTGTCCCCGTCCTTTTCAGACACGGGCGTTGGCGCCCACGGAGACCCCCATCTCGTTGGACTAGCAGGCCAGAGGTTCGATTTTACCGGGAAATCTAACAATTGGTACGCACTGCTATCAGCCTGGGGTACGGACCACGTCAACATGAGGGTCACCGCACCTGTAGCCGACCTACCGATGGTGACATATATTACGGGCATTAGCGTTCAGACAGAAGATGACGACGGCGTTGGCCACAGCATCATCATCTCCGTCAGCGACCCCAGTGTACTTGACACCAGCTGCCCTGAGGATGGCCAGCCTTGCCTTGGTGACGGTGCCTTGTCAGTGCTTCTGGACGGCGTACCCGTTTTAAGCCCGGGAGAGAAGAAGCTTGGACCCGGCGTCTCGTTCATGGCAGCTAACATACCTGGTGAGTGCCGACCCTTCGGCTTCGAGCGGTACTGGCAGCAAAAAGTACGCGAGACCGAGCTTCTTGCCGCTCAATCGGGGCGCCGTCGTCTCTTACACGTTCCATCAGTGGACCGTTGGATTGCAGAAGACCCGTCCGCGACGAACCCGACCGACTGTTTGAAATACGTGTCTAATGCCATGGAAGACGGAATATTATTCACCCACCAGTCTGATCACGTTTCGTTCCAACTAGTTACCCCGGATTTCATCCTGCGCCTTAACCATGGCAAGCTGCACCAGCTACCAGAGAGGAACCCGACGGACACCTTCGACATCCCAGACCACACCACTTTCCAGATGAACCTGGGGTTCTTGGGCATCAAACGCGATGACACGATGCAAGGAGTCATTGGCGAGACCTCCGTTCCGACGATCGACGAGCACGGGGCCAAGATCATGTCCGGGCTTAAAGCCATTCGTGGGCAGGAAGATGACTACCAAGTGGACGGTCCACTCGGCAAGACGTTCAAGCAGCTCTTCACAGCCGCTTAATGAAGGTGATACTACCAATATATGCTTACAGCCAAGAGCTAGCAAACAAAGCGTGCGTGAACCCCAGGATGTCTCAATGGGACACGCCGCCGAACCCCTCAAGCACCCAGGCGCAACAATATTCCTCGCCTCTGCCTGAGATCCGTCCAGCACCAGGGTTTAATGGACTGTCACCATGGGAAAATGTGTTGTAGCTCCGTCTCAGAAAAAGTGTTCAAGGTTGGACAGTCAAACCTAGACCACTGGAAATGAACTCCTCGCATGTTTGTGTGCCACAACGTCAACCGTTTGAATCCCCACGCACAGTTTTTCTCCAACGACGTTTCAGTGTTAGCTGTCATCGACAAACGCAAACTTAATACTCAAACACGGAAGCCAGACCACTGACCGCGCCCTCACCCATCTGTAAGGCCATAGTGCTCTCTCACTCGTGTGTATAACGCACGTCAATATGACGTCATTTTTGGTACGTGACACATGCCACGATGGAGCATTTTGTGGCCACTACATCTGACTGGCGGGGCTCCTCGAATGAAGATTTACCCAATATCGCTGAAATATTATTGCTATTTTACGTACATAACTTTGTTAACGTACACCGACGCCATGGGCTTTTTCACCATGGTGAACCTTCATCATTCTCCAGGCCAGCGCTTGGGGGGGGTATGGACCTCCTGATACACAAAGTTCAGAACGAAATGGTGCTCAACTGTAGTAGCACGCGTCAGCTACGCGCAGACCCTATAAATGCTGTACCTCGAGACATTAGTTTGTGTGAGACGTTGGTCGTATTATTCAGGCTCATATGTGCACGCACACCGTCGACTTGCTTCGATACAGTATAGGGGCATTTTATGTGCATCGCTTGCCCCACAAGATGCCGCGAGTAAACGAACGTTTTCCCCGCACTGAAAATACTCATCGCCGCTTGATGATGTTGGATACCCAGGTACTCGCCGTCATGCTCAAGAACCAACCGCACCAAGCTGGAAGCCGGGAGCTAGTAGGGTAGCGTGGCGGTCGGTAAAAATGTAGACTAACCCATCAGAAGGGTCCTTTATTGACCCATCTCCGCGCTACTTCAGCGCACCGTAATATTAAAACGTCAGTTTGGTAAAAAATATCCAACAGCCGTCGAATATTTGATACGCGAATAACGCCAAATACCTGCGTAATAGAACGAGCCAGGCTGCGCTCGTCGGTAGTGGAAGGATTCCGAACAGCAAGATGCAGTCTACGCTGTATTCTAACTCTATGTTTCACGGTGGTGGATCCCGAGAAAGTTATAATTGGTGTACCACCCACATTCCCATCTATAATTGGAGAACCAATTCATCCGGCGGTAGCTAGTTGTTGCTGTCCAACGAAGCATCGACATGCAACAACTCCCGCGTCTCCGTTGGTATATAGTTTTAGCACGTGGTTAGCGGGGTGTCGGCATATCAACACAGCCGGCACCCTCTAGGCGGCAGTTGTTGTACAGAAGGCGGAAGACAGACCCGAGGTCGCCAATGTCAACTCAGCAGGGGGGCTTATACTGTTTGTGGTCTACGGGGGCCTGTTCAGGATAAAAGGGCGTATACCACCAATCGATTTCGAGAATGACAATTGCTGTGAAGTGACGGATGGCATGCGTGGTCAGAACTATTTTTATTTTTCCAGGAGCAGATAATGCCCCCAATCACGTAAAGCCTCGAGAACAGTTTCAGTCTTGGGACTAACGGCTCGGACGTGGGCTGAGATGACTACGTGATTACATGATAGGGTAAATCCTCCAGGATGACTGGCGCGGGATTTTAAACTACGATTGAACGATGAGTGCGACATTGGCCGTTCAATGTCTAAGGATCAATTGTTTGTTTTTGACGTACGTTATACGTACATTTTTTATCTTACTGTAGTATAGTCTAGACTAGTAATGAGAAGCTAAAACGCCAATCGGAGCAGAGCTCAAAAGGTACATCTAGGTATTTTTCAGAATGTTTATAGTTGCAGCCGACAGTAAGAAGGCCAGAGCAGACCGGTCGAAAATGTTTCAGTGTGACTTATACGCGTTTAAGTGGAACTGATCCCTCAATGTATTTCTTTGTGTTACTGCGGTTGTTGCCGCCGGAGATGGGTGGTTTCTATTGTGTGGGGTGCGATTCGCGATGTGCCTGAATGATTCTTGAGCTGGGCGCACACGCCCTTTATTGCAGCCATTTGGACGGCATAACCCGGGTACTGGACCTGGCGAGGCGTGACAGAGTATGTGGTAAACACGCTTCGTCTCATCTATTGAAATATATCACGGACAGTAATTCGATCTGTTCTTTTGATGGCTTATCCAAAGAGCTAATGTTGAATACCACATCTCGTGCGAGAGAGATGTAGAGCACCTCGAGCAACAAGGTCTACGGTATACGCTGGGGTTGGTCGTGGTCGTCTGCCATGTAGCGTTCCAGGACGAAGGGACGTCAAGAGCGGTGACGATCGTTCCTGCTCAATCGCATTCTGCAGCTCACACATACTCGAAATACGGCGAAACTTCTCCCCGACATGACGAGCATATGTGCACATAGCATCAGGGCGGGCCTCCGAAAGCAAGAGCAAACCAAGCTGTTCCGATCTCACGGGAGAGGACCGTACCTCAGAGTGGGTTTTGTATACATATAAAAGCGATCGAGTGGGGTCGGCAACGATGACTTTACCTGTGGCATTTGGTTCTGTCTGTACGAGTACACGCCCTGTAGCAGTCGGCCCTACCAGACGTACAAGTAAGTACACGGGTGGACGGGACCCCCCCTTCTGCCGACATAGTAGAAGGTGGGTAAAAGGCCGACCTTCTGAGCACCTTCTGGAACGTCAAATATCACAAAACGTGCGGATTTTTCCACGTTCTGTGA
>JAYJMJ010300169.1:0-10091 GCA_036873875.1 Laminaria ephemera | reverse complement strand
CCAACCCCGCCCCCCCCCCCCCCCCCCCACCCTAGCACCAGTCTGTGGTCGTGTGGTCGCTTGTTCTGTTTATGTCCGACCCATGGACGCGTGCCACGATAGAGATAGCACTTTTGGTTGAGTAATGTTTCTGAACGACGGGGCTCCTTAACCCAAAATCGTCGGGATGCCAATTCTTGTTTCACGATCTGAATTTTTTGTGTTCCCAGGGCGGCCATGGGTTTGTTCATCGGCTTGCACTTTCAGTTTACAACAACAAAAAAAAAAATGTTTGTGGTTGAAGTACGGAGCTCCTCAAAGCGAGGAGCCTCAGAAAATAACCGGTGCGCCTCTATCGTACGAAGCGTGGGTCCATGCAACGATAAAGGTAGACCCTGCCTTTTCTGAGGATCCTTACCTGAGGATCTCTACACGTCGTCCCAAAAACTGATTTCGGGAAATGTTGAAAGTGCAAAACCCGACGAACAACCCCATTTGCCAACGAAAAAACAAATCGAAAACACACAGATGTTTTTTTCCCGACGACAGTGCGTAGTTCCTCACTGAAGGAGCCCCGTAGTCGCAAATACTTTGCCCCAAGAGCGCTATGATAGAGGTAGCACGCGTCATTCGTCGATATTTCCCGCTCAAAACGCGTGGCTACGGTTGAGGTGCATCCATTTTTTTTCTGAGGCTCCTCACTTGAGGAGCTCTTACGCCTCACCCAAAAACCGATTTTTGAGTAAACTGAACGGTGCGACCCGATGAACAAACCTCATGGCCTTAGGTATACAAAACAATTACATGGCAAAACAAGAATGCCATCCCGACGATTTTTGGGTTAAGGAGCCCCGTCATTCGGAAACAAAAATACCAAAAAAGGGCTACCTCTATCGTAGCGCGCGTCTCAAGTCCCGAGGGGGTTAAGGTGTTCGTGTACGAGTAGCGCGTTTATTTTGGCCTTACTATACTGCGGCTGAATGCGCCATGGTGCGCTGTTCATTTGATCACGCCTTCTTGGGCGAAGGTGCCCTTCTACGCGTAAGCACGCGACGTATTAACAATAACGGCATTGTCGTTTCGATTCATTGTTTTGTAAGTTTCTTGGGTGTGGTGAAATTGTGTTTTTGTATTCCTCATGCTCTTGCGTACATTAGTCCGCGAGTCGTGTAGAGCTGTCACTAAAATATTACCATATATCCTACTGCTCCCACTACTACTACTGCTACGACTACTTCTTATTGTGCAGCTACTGTTGATACAACTATATCCTACTGCTGTAGCTATTATCATTGGGCTTGTCGTGGGGGGGGGAAGCGACGCCGTGCACACCCACCCCCGCATACGCCACCATCGAAACGCCTAAAAGGATAACAAAATAAACGAAAACAAATCCGGCCAGAGATGCTCCCACTACGGCCGCCATCGCGGACGGCAACGTATCTCCCCCCCTCTCCCCTCCCTCCTCCCCGCTCCACCAAGAAAGTCATTAAAACATATCCCGCAAATTGCAGCACAGCAATAACGGCCTACCGCCCGCGTCCTCTTGCTTTTTCCGTTGTGCGGTATGCATGTGACGCCGACAACTACACACGTTTCGGTCACTTCACCCCACAAAAAATGTGCCGATGACGGCATACAGCAAGCGACCCATGCCACGGTATAGCTGCATCATTTTTTTTTATGGGGCTCCTCACTTGAGGACCTCTCTATCTATACCACCCTCAAAAAAATGATTTGGGGGACTACTAAAAGTGCTATCCGCCGAACAATCCCATGGCCTATAGGTATACAACAAAAAATAGTGCAAAAAAAAAAGAGAGGAAATTCCGACGATTTTGGGTTAAGGAGCCCCGGTCATTCAGAAAATTTTTCAGCCAAAAAATGCTGCCTCTATCGTAGTACTTTTCAAGCTACCTTCGAGGCTGCAAAGTGCCCTTTTCACCCACCACTACCGTAAATATCCCAATCATTATACAGTAGTGGTCCCTCTATAGTGCCGGTATGTGTCACCCGGAAATACCGGCACTACAGCGACAACCGGGACTACTCCGCGTACTGCAACAACTGGTTGTTCCCATTTGTGCCAAGCGATTTTCACAGGCGCTATATGCGGGAAACCGGCACTACCCAACCGGCGCTATAGAGAGACCACTACTGTGTTCCTGATAGGGGGATCACGAGAGAGATACGTTACCGTTAGCATCCGTCCGACGATGTAGAGCATCCTGGCCACCGCCCCCCACCCCTAGCCTCTCACCCTGATCCTAGCCTGTCGCCCCTCTGGCCCAAACAATAAATTCGAGGCACCGGTATCATGTTGCATGGACAACGATAACCACCGCGTTGCTTGCGGGTAGGCGACCGGCCTGGACTTTCTGAATACGAGACGGGGCGGGACGGGACGGGGGGCGTACTCATTTGTTGCTTGCCTTACGTATTGGACCATTGACCACGCATCCCTTTCGAGACGGAGCACCGGGCGGGGGCGGGGGCGGGGTGTACTCATTTCATGCATAGCCGTAGTCATATGACCATGCGGGGGCGGGGGGGGGGGGGGGTTGGCGAAAAAAAAAAACCAAGCGGTTTGTCCGGTGCACGGCGGCAGCGTACGCCGCGCAGGTGGAGGAGCTCTCCGATAGTTCGTGTCTTCGTGTGTGCATGCGCTGGGTTACTGGCGCTGCGCGTGTGATCACAAAACAGCTGTGGACAACAGTAAACAGCAGCACACAACAATAGATTAAACTATAAACTCGTTTGGGCTGGTCGGTGTTACTTGCCCGGTTACTTGCGCGGTGTCTACTTATTTTTGTTTAGAGTTCAAGAACTTTTGTTGACCCCCTTTTCTACTTGCGACACCCCCGGGATTGCAAGCCAACCACATCCCGCAGGGAAAGCTTGTAGACAGTATGTATACTACAGTAGGCGGCGGCAGAAAGCAGCAGAGTGCAGTAGGCCGCAGTAGACAACAGTAGACAGACGTACAGTAGACAACAGTAGCAGCAGACAGCAGTACTAATAGGCGGCAGCAGACAGGTGAGGGGGAACGAGAGACCAAATTGAAAGAAAACCACACAGGCAGCCACCCCTCCCTGTAGATGCCGCCGGTTCACTGGCAGGGCAAGGGTGGGGTGCTTACTCAATCTGTCTGGTCACCCATCCCGACCAGGCACCCTGGACGGCTTGGCACAAAGCTAGTACTGACTGCGTAACAGTACAGTACAGGGCACCTATAAATAACAAGAAACAGGAATACTGGCCCAGGCTGGATTTCATGTTTTATAAAATTATTTCAAGCACGTCAGCTGTGAGTTGGACCAGTTGTATTTCATATCTGAGAAAGGGTGCGTTCTGGACTAACTTCGGTACAACGGCTCCCGAATTTCTTGATTGACTGTAACTCTCAGGCTTTTTCATTGCTGAGTATCTAGGTGTTCTGTATTACACAATAGAAAACCGCAGGTGACACCTAGGAACGCCTGCTGGACAGAGCGATGAACTAGCCGAACGCAAAACCCATGACAACAACTATTAGTTACGAGCGAATGCGAGCTTCTAACTTGCCCCTCGCCAAATAATAGAGACGGACCTCTTTCGAGATCGCGTCGACTTAAGCCTACGACCGACCGCGGTAAAATCTCCGAAGATTACGAAACCAGGACCGCCAAATAGATTGCACACACCACACACCAACCACAGTTACAAACGCTCTGCTGCGCAACTTCCTAGATGACAGCTTCAATATCTTAGGAGGGTGGACTGCTGCACTTGGGGCGCCGAGAGCAACTTCTCGCTATGCGTTATAACATTGCTGGCAGTATTGCTGCAACAGAACCCCGCGCACCCCACCCCAGCCAGCAGTCCCTTAAACCCGTTCCAACTCCTAACAAAATCTTATTATAACTCCGAGTGTTTTGTCCCCATGTCGGAAGTACAGTGCTAAAAAGGTCAACCCGATAAATAATAGCAACGCATCCACTTGGCTATGGGCATTCTCGGAGGCGCACAGCAGATATGATGCTGGTGAAAGTTGACTGTACGTAACACTACACAAACTAGTTCGAAGGCAGGGCGGAGAGGGGAGGGCGGTGAGCAGGGAGCTCCACTGGGCGGAAGCAAGTAGACCGAGCGACCGCATACTTGCAAGCCCCGCACAAAACAAACACGTTCCGTTTGAATTAGCGGTAACCTGAGGGCGCCCATTCACTGCGCGAATACACAACACACCAGAAAAACAAAAGAAGTAAAAAAACACTATGGACGGGGGGGGCTACAACAGCAGCACTATAGCTGCAGCAGTAGTACTGTACTACACCAGTACAGCAGCACCAAGTATCCGTGCGTATCATATCACAGCCGCCACCCAAGCAAGCAGTCCTCTCACCGGCACTTCACAGGAACCTCACGATCGTCCGGGAGAACCCCTCCTCGTCGAAATCCATCAGCTTAGCCATGAAGCTGGCCAAGTCGCCCCCGTTCTCCAAGTCCCCTCCGCCCCCACCCGCTCTACAGCCGCTGCTGCCGCCACCGCCGCCGACCTCGGACGGCGTCCTCTCGCGCTTGCCTCTCCCCGCCGCCGTCTCCGCCGCCGCCCCCACATCAGTGGGCGACGGGACATCGCCACAGTCGCTGTCACCACCAACACCACCCTTCGCAAGTGCCCTCTCCTTCGCCCTCTTCCCCTTCCCTTTCCCCTTCCCATTCCCATTCCCCTCCCTCTTCCCCTTTCCTTTCCCCTTCCCCTTCCCGCCGCAGCTTCTCCTTCTCCTCCTACTCATCATCGTTCGGTTGCGAGCGAGGCACATGAGCAGCAGGCCGCGGCGGCGCCAAAGCCTGTCGGCGGGGGCGTTCTCCAGCAGCTCACGCACGCGGTCGACGTCCGCCGCGAACCTGCGCGTTGGAGAGACATCTACCCCGACTACCTCGGCCGGAGTTTTTCCATCGCTGTCCAGCTCGGACTCGTCGGCGCCCCATCTAAGGAGGAGGTCCACTGCCTCCACCGCGCCCACCATGCCCCCCCGTCGAGCCGCGATGTGGAGCGTCTCCACTCTAAATCTAGAGACAGACCCACCGTCTTGACACACCCTCATGAGGGCCCCGTGCTGCAGGAGAGTGACCATGGCCTCAAGGGCGAGGGCGCGCGTGGCGGAGTTGAGTGCATGCGAGGTCATGCTGGCCCCGGCCTCGACGAGGGCGTTGACAGCTCCCCAATGGTTCTTCCGCGCGGCCTGGTGCAGAGCGGTGCAGTTGGTGGCGTCGTGGGCATCAAGGTCCACGCCGTGCCGGATCAGCGCTCTGATCACCTCGACGTGGCCTGAGCGGGCAGCGAGGTCCAGGGGCGTCTTTTGTATGAAGCCGTCGTCTGCGCGGGTGGAGGCGTCCGCACCGGCGGCTAGGAGGGCGCGCGTGGCGGCGAGGTTGCCGTAGTGGGCCGCCATGTGGAGGGGGGAGCGGCCGACGCTGCACAGAGCGTCTTTCGCCGCTCCGCGCTGCAGAAGGGCGACCGTAACATCGCCGCAATCCTGCCGGTCGGACGCCAAATGCAGGGGCGTAGAGCCGTCGGCCGTTGGGGCGTTGATGTCAGCTCCGGCAGAGAGGAGCAGGTAGATGGTGTCTACTACTAGGTCTGCTCGGCCGTAGTGCACAGCGCACAGCAACGCGGTGTACCCGTCAGGGCCGGCGCCGTTGACGTCCACCCCGTGCTCCAAGAGGGCCCTCATGATTTCTTTGTGCCCCATGAGAGCGGCCGCGTCCAGCAAAGATAACTCTTGGCTGCCGTAGCGGACGTTGGCGTCCCCGCCCGCGGCCAGGAGGTCCTCCACCTCGGAGAGGCGGCCGAGCGTCGCCGCCTCAAGCAGGGGAGTCATTCCCAGGTGGTCATAGGTAACATGCTCCGTTTGCCTGCTGTGTAGCACCTCCGCGATTTTTTCGCAGTTGAAATTGGCCGATTCCAACAGGTTGATGAGATTCGCCATGCTGCGATAAGCTCTTGTCGGGAAGTAAGCAAGTAGCCAAGCAAGGAGTCAAGCCACTGCTGACAAATAACAAACGTACAAGCACCCGCTGGGCTCTGGTACGTCGTTGTGGTACGCTGGTACCTCTGGTCTCTGGTGGTACTGCAAACCAATGACATACGAAGCTGCAAACTTTTAAAATATCTAGATTTTAACGCAGGGTGTTCCAAGAAAAAATGAGGCGGTTTCGTAGAAACGTGTATGTCGACAATATCCCCCCGCATTTTGCCTCTGATTTCGAATCTCTCTGGCCCTTCTCCATGTACATGTACCCAGCAGGTACGTACTACGTAGTACCGGTAGGCGACTGAGCTGTCTTGACTTTGGCTGCTTGCGTGCTTCCAACGACCAACGAGACCTTGTTACTACTGCGGCATGGATCTGATCGAAGTCATGCGAGATGCCTATATCGCCGGGCCTCTCTTTTACGATGAGGCCTTTGGCCGCCGCCCAGGAATGACCCCCCTCACCAAGGCGACCATGCTCAGTCTGCCCTCCGCGGTGTCCTACCTCCTGGAAGCCGGCGTGAACGCCAACATCCGCTACGTTGACGAGTACGACACATCCGCGATGGACGCAGCCGCACTCATGGGGAACCTGGCAGTCATGGGAGTCCTCCTGGAGCACGGGGTGGACGTCAACGACAAGGGCTCAGACGGCCAGACGGCGTTGCACACCATCGTGTGCCACGGCCGGGCACACCCAGACATCATCGACCTGCTCCTCTCTGGCGGAGCCGACATCGACGCTCGAACGGGAAATGATTTCACACCCCTCCACTTCGCGGCGGCCGCCCGCCGCCGGGGTTTTACGGCGACTCCGTGCCCATCCTCCTGCAGCGCGGGGCGGCCAAGGACGCAATGGATAGCGACGGCGAGTCTCCCCTCTATTCGGCGGCCAAGCTAGGCAACCTGACCGCAACGCGCGCCCTCCTAGCAGCCGGCGCGAACCTGAACTTCCGCTCCCCCAATGGCCACATGTGTGTGCTCGACATCGCCGCCTTCGAAGGCCGGGTCGAGGTGATCAGAGAGCCCGCCCGGCACGGAGTAGACTGCGACACCGCCCCCGCCGCCACCAGCATCACAGCACTCCACCACGCCGCGGAGCAGAGCCAAGGGGGCGCTGTCGATGCCCTCCTCGAGGCCGAGGCCAGCGTCACCTTGCAGACAACCGAAGAAAGGTTCACCCCGCTCCATTACCCCGCCGAGCAACTCGCCCTCCACACCATGCGCTCGCTCCTGCGACAAGGGGCCCCTGTTCTAGCGCTACCCCCCCTCCGGGCGGGGCCGCAGGAAGAAGCAGACGGGGGGGTCATCATCCGCAGAAACGAGTCGCCGCTCCACACCGCGGTTAAGCAAGGCAACAGTAGGCGCGTGGCGGAGGCGGTGAACCTCCTCCTGAGGTGGAGCGCCGACGAGTTCGAGCTGGACGGGGACGACAAAACCGTGGCTGAAGTGGCTGCAAAGTACGACGTCCTGGGAAATCGGAGCTTTGAGGGAGACGTCAACCCCGCCGTGCAAAAGCTGCTGGCGAACGCCCCCGCCGACAGGGCCTGGCGCCGCCGCGGAATGCTGATCCTGTGCCTCGCTCGCGACGGGACAAGGAGTAGGAGAAGCTGTGGTGGGGAGGGGAAGGGATAAGGGAAGGGGGAGGGGGAGGGGAAGGGGAAAAGGCAGGGGAAAGAGGAGGGGGAGGGGCAAGGTAAGAGGACGGAGGAGAGAACACTTGCGACGGGCGGTGGGGGTCGCAGCGACAGTGATGCCGCACCGTCGCGCGCTGATGAGGGAGTGTCATCGGCGGCGGTGGGGCGAGGCAAGCGCGAGAAAAAACCCTCGTCGAAAGTCGGCGATCGACGACCGAGGTCCGGCGGCGACGGCGGCGGCGGCGGCGGTGATGGCAGCGGTTGCGAAGGGGATTGCAGCGGGGGAATTTTGGAGGAGAACGGTGGCGATTTTGGCGGCGTCGTGGCTCTGCTGCTGGAGTTCAAGGAAGAAGGGCTGTTCCGGACGATCGTGAGATTCCTGTGAAGCACCGGTGAGACCCTGGGTTGGTTGGCAGTTATGACACTTATTAACCTACTGCTGTACTGTGAGTCACAGGTACTGACAGTGCTACTTTTTGCTACAGCGAGTAGTACTGCTGTATCCTCTCCGCCCGTCCGTGACGCTTACGTTGTCAGAGATACACCATAACCACTGAGCTATCAGTCAGCGCTGACTGTTCTCTTGACGTACTTTGCATGCACCTTTGTTTTGCTGGTGTGTTGTGGGTATAATACGGATATATTATACAAAAAATGGACGCTCTCGGCCCGCTGTTGGTTCAAAGGGAACGCGCGCCCTTGCCTTACGTCAAGGCGTAAAAGCCCTTTTAGAACCCCACCCACGTTTTTGTGGAAAAACTGCTTGGAACTAGTGAAGGATTTTTTTTTTCAAGTTTTACGAGTGAAAGGGGAAAGGCTTGCGGGCGGTCGGTCTCGTTTGTTCGATCGTGCCGTGAGTTTGCTTCGCTCCAATCCAACCTCAACCTTGCTCTCCATCTACCTCCTTCCCCCCTCAGTCCAGTTATTATATTCTGCCTCTGTTCTCCGTCGACGTGTAGTGTGTTTTTTTGTATTTTCTGTAGGGCTGTGAGTTCGCTGACTCTACGTCGCCGACTTGTTGTTAGTTGGCTAGATGTTACAGTATAAGTCGCCGACTAGTTGTAGTTGTGGCTACAGTAGGTATTACAGTTAGTTGCGTGCGGTAATTTGAGGAGTTCTGCGTCTTTGCATCTGACAGACTATCACCATAGTCTACTCATGCACAGACCCCCCCCCCCATATTATTCCCTTCTCGTGCCCAGAAACCCCTATATAAGCCGCGCGCCTCCCCGTTTCGTGCCCAGAAATCCAATATATGTATATGCCGCGTGCCTCCCCGTCAACCGATGCGCTAGGTCTAAGCTGTATTGTGATGCCTTGGGCCTTTGTGATTTCGGAGCTGGTCTGACAAAACAAAAATATTAAGTGCCGGCCCATTTAATCCAAGTATGTCCGGAGACGGCAGTTGTGGACTGTGACGGACGGCGGTCTGGACTTAATATACCTGGTACTACTTTTAGGGTGCGAACTCCTAAATATGTCAGGAGACGGCAGTTTAGGCCTGTGACGGACGGCCGTCTAGACCTTATATACTATTCTTAGTGTGGGAGGTCCTAAATGTGTGCTGTGACGGACGGCCGTCTAGACTTAGTATCTAGTTTTAGTGTGGGGGCTCCCAAAGGTGTGACCGACGACGCCCAAAACTGCAGTCTCCTGACATATCTGTTTTTATCTGCCCTGCACCCGTTGGAGTGGCGTTCGAGACTATCGAACTATTATGGCCGCACTGATGATGTCAGATGGTGTAGAACTTGTTATGCCTATTGAGGGAAGGGAGGACGTCGAATAATGTGAAGATAACAGATTATTATGTAGAAGTTATGATGCCTGTTGAGGGAGGGGGAAACGTCGAAAAGTCGTGGGGGCTTCGTGTATATCGGAACCGTCTCCACACTCTCTCCTGCCGGTATCTTGCCTGATCTGCCCCATCCCGGTCGAGTTCAAAGCGACATGATCTGAGCAGTTCGTTCGATTTTGTCGACGGTTATTGTAGCTGTCGCCGGCACTATGGCAGGTGCGGCCGCCCTCACCCGCGCTGACGATGGAGGCTTTGTCAACTATTTTGGGGTCTATGCATTACGGCTAATAAACGACGAGTGGAGTTGTATCGCTACCAACTCGATAGGGCGTCCCCTATCCCCGGAAAGAAGAAAAACCTTCACATCGGAAACCCTGCGAAAATTGTTTAGCGCATGCGCGATCTCTAGGACCGCATACATGCTGTGTAGAGATATCTAGTGCTCCCACTACTACTACTGCCACTGTTGGTACGATTAGATACTACAGTCAAAGTTATGACTGAACTTGTTTGAGGGTCCCAGCGACGCCGTGCGCACCCTTCCCCGCGTGCGCCACCATGGAAACCCCTAACAAACAAAAACAAAACGAAACAAATCCGGCCAGCGGATGCCCCCACCCCAGCCGGCACTGCGGGCGGAAACGTACCCCCCTCTCCC
>JAYJMJ010300152.1:0-10092 GCA_036873875.1 Laminaria ephemera | reverse complement strand
GTGGGTTAACCTCGTAACCACTAAGGTCGATTTCGCTGGTTCGAGCCCCCCCGAGTGCATACTCGTACTCGTAGGGATTTTTTCTTGTGCTAAAAATTGACTGGCGGAAAGCGCGAGAGCGTGAGTTAGCAAAATTCGATAAAAATCGACAAGCGTTGGGAATGCTGCACCCTCTGCGCGATAAAAATGAAGGAACGTACCGGGGGGGAGAAAGGACGACACCTGTGACCACGGCTTGTCCAGAAGCTGGAAAGCTAAAAGTGAGATTTAAAAAAAAAAAACGTTGTCTCCCTCGAGGGTGGAAATTAAGTATTTTATTGAATTGGTATGAACTACTGTAATCAAGTTTCACCCCCATACTACCACCTTATCATGCCGTTTTTTTGTATATTCCCTACTGTATTTTCTTTTGGTATATGTATATATACCAGGTACGTATTTTGATCGTGACTTTTACTTTCTTGCTTAAAACCAGGGGTTTTCACGGGTCCACGATCCGATCCGCGGGTCGGGTCTGGAGGTTTTCAAAATCCCACCGGTCGGGTCCGGTCGGGTCAGGAGGTGTTCGAAAGCTCACGGGTCGGGTCCGGTCGCGTCAGGAGGTTTTCAAGTCTCCCAGGTCGGGTCGGGTCACCCTGACCCAACCCGACCCGCGAGAAGTGACCCGACTCGTGAAAAGCCCTGGTTATAACTTGCAGGAGCTTGTTACAGAGCTCCCCCCGGGCGGGCTCCCCGGGTGGTGTGTAGCTTCCCGTCGATCGTTTTTGCTGCGCTGGTGCCAGCAGCCGTCCGCTCGTGTCATACCAAGGGGATTGTTGGTTATGTAGCACTATCCGCGAGCCTACTCTTGTCATCGAACTTGAAAAGATATGTTTTTGTTGGTTATATAGCACTACGCACTAGCCGACTTACTGTAGTCTTCTAACTCGAAAGTATGTGTACCGGTAATAGTTTGTTTGTTTTATAGCATTACTCTCTAGCCTATGATACTTTGCCACGTGACTTAAGTAAAGCTAGTCTAGTGCTATACCTAGTACAGTATTACCAACAGGGATCTCAGCTCTCTTGTTGCCTCGCACAGCAGTGTAGTACCGTGAAACACGCATAATAATTAATAACACACCCCTCTCGGACGAGTTTCAAAGCCGATTTCCGCGACAAGAGGGAAAATGCAAACGCCGAGCGATGCGGCGAACATTTTGGTTGTGTGTGTGTCACACTTGTTTTGGAGAAATTCCTCTCGGAAATTCATGCCAGGGTGTGTGTTCTCTTGTGTGTTTCACGGTATAGCCCACACTGTGGCTGACCACACTGCGTGTGCCGTCCCTGTCCCACCCTCTTTTTTTTGGCGTCCTTTTTCAGATTTTGCGGAGAGCCGAGCCAGGAGAAAGCTTTCTACGCTCAGCGGAAGAAGAGAGAGGTAGAACTCGCCAGCTCCGTGGGCTCCAAAGTTTCCGTCGCGGCCTTGAAGGCCCAGAAGGTAACGTATTGACATGCAAGAAGTCGTACGACAAGCGCGTGACGTGGTACTACAGTAGAGGTCCCTCTATAGTGCCGGTTGAGTATTGCCGGTTGCCGGCTATAGTGCCTGTGAAATCGCTTGGCACAGATGGCATCAGCCAATAGTGGCAATATGCGGAGTAGTGCCGGTTGCCGCTATAGAGCCGGTATTTCCGGCTGGCTCATACCGGCACTATAAAGGGACCATTACTGTACGACTATTGTACTACTAGTGGTAGTGCTGTGCGCTCGTACTAGACGGTTATCAGTAGAGCACTCGCCTTTTTTTGTGGACGCAATGGAGTGCTTGCGATTTCCAACCTCTGTTGGGTTCGAAAAAATAGGGTGTTTGCGATTTCCAACCTCTGTTGGGTTGGAAAAAACGTAAACATAGTATTGAAACCGACGAACGTCATAACCCAAGGCCAACCAACCCACGAGAAAACTTGGTTGGAAAATAAAAAAATGCTCGGAAAACGTAGTTGCTCGCTCACCAAATTTTTCGCTGATTTTTCGTGGGTTGGGTCGGCCTTGGATTGTGACCTTCGACGGTTTCAATACTATTATTATATGTGTTCCTGCCCAGCTCCTACCCATCCAAAGTTGGTAGTTCGCAAACACCCTAATACCTGCGTAAGGGAACGATTAACGCTTACGACTACGGCTCGGTAGGTAGAGGGATTTCGTTAGATATATATTTTCAGTGGCTCAGGGCAACTCGCGCAAGTGGCTACAATATTTCTTTGCACGTGTTCAGATGTTGTGCTTTAGTAGAGTGTTTGCGGGAAACGAAATTTGGTTGGGTAGGAAAACACGTAATCATAGTATTGAAACCGACGAGTGTCATATCCCAAGGCCAACCCAACCCACGAAAAGTTAGGTTAGAAAAAAAAAATCCTACCAGTTTTTGAATTTCTTACCTATTTGTTTCGTGGGTTGGGTTGGCCTTGGGTTGTGACGTTCGTCGGTTTCAATACTGTTATTCTGTGTTTCCCTACCCAACCATATTTTTGGTATATCGCAAACACCCTACGAAGTATTTCGCGAATAACGCGGCCATCGCATTAGCGTGTTTGCGATGTACCAACTTTGGTTGGGTGGGAGTTGGGTAGGAAACATACAATAATAGTATTGAAACCGTCGAAATCACAATCCAAGGCCAACCCAACCCACGAAAAATCAGCGAAAAGGTAGGTTAGTTTTTTTTTTTCTACCATTTTTTTGTTTGTTTCTAACCTAATTTTTCGTGGGTTGGTTGGCCTTGGGGCTATTAATATGAAATTCGTCGGTTTCAATACTAAGTAGTTTTACATTTTTGCCAACCCTACAGAGTTTTGAAATCGCAGATACCCTAAAATATCAACCTGTCTTTCTCATTACCCTGGTTGTTCGGTGTGGCCGATCAACCATTGTGTCGAAGCGACGCGCGCTACGATACAGATAGCACTTCTTGCCAAAAACGCCTTCTGAATGCCGGGGCTCCTTAACCTTTACGTCCGCGTCCCCGATTGTCTAGTGGGTTAACCGCGTAACCACTAAGGTCAATGTCGCGGGTTCGAGTCGAGCCCCCTCGAGTGCATAATACTCGACTCGTGGGGACTTTTTCTTGTGCAAAAATATGACTTGCGGAAAGCGGGAGAGAGCGTGAGTTAGCAAAATTCGATGAAAATCCACGAGCGTTGGGAATGCTGAACCCTCTGCGCGATTAAAAATGAAGGCACGTACCGGGGGGAGAAGGGACGACACCTGTGACCACGGCTTGTCCAGAAGCTGGAAAGTGAAAAAGTGAAAAAACAAAAACAAAAACAAACAAACCTCTTATCAGTAGAACGCTATAGGGCCCATGAAATGGGCCCAAATTTATGTGGTATTAGTTGGTTTTAGAGGCATGCTCTTTGAGTGGACTTGGAATGCCCCGTTTACCACGCCAAAGCTTTGAAAAGTGATGTACTATCTGCTGTGGTGGGGCCCAAAGAGTCCGGGCTCTTTTGGCATGGTTGTAGTTGATTAATTTTCATGCGGTGTCCGAGTGGGTGCTAAGACGGTTGACCCAAAATCGTCGGAAGTTCATTTGTTTTTGGAAATGCGTTTCTTTGTACACTTATTACGGAGGACCACAGTAATCAGGACCCACGATGTACACAAAAACCTATATATTCCACTTTTTTACTGACCATAACTGGTCCTGATTACCATGGTCCTCCGTAATAGTACTGGTAGGCCATGGAATTCTTAACCGAGGTGAGCTACAGTAGGACCATAGTAATCAGGATCCACGATACACACAAAAACCTATACATTCCACTGTTTTTACGAACCATATTTGGTCCTGATTACTACGTTCCTCCGTAGTAGAGAGCTCCTCAAGCGAGGAGCCTCAGAAAAAAAAAGCGGCGCAGCTCTCCCATAGCATGCATCACCTCTCCTCTTCTCCCCTAAAGTACTATAAATAAGTTCCGTTTTTTCCCGGTTTCCTTTCCTTTCCTTTCGTTGTTTTTGTTTTTCGTTTTTTTGCTCGGCCGACTCAGGTGTGCTGCAGTTGGGCGCGGGCTAACAAGCGCCAGTGGGATGAGCGCTCCCGCGCGCTGGCAGCCCAGGGGTGGACACCTGGACATTCTTCAGCGGTGCCGGGTCAACGACTGCCCTTGGAACGAGATGACTTGCGCATGGGCGGCTGCTGGAGGTCACCTCGGGGTGCTGCGGTGGGCGAAGGCTAATGCCTGCGTCCCAATAACCGGTAAACACTATCACGGAGGACCATAGTAATCAGGACCAACGATATACACAAAAATCTATACATTCCACTGTTTTCACTAACCATATTTGGTCCTGATTACTATGGTCCCCCGTAATACTTTCAATACCGCGATACACCAAAAATTTAACCTCCATGTGCACTCCTCTCGCCGCCTACGCGCACACCACGGGGACGCGTGGTGCTAATAGTACGATAGAGGTAGCACTTTTGGACAAATTTTGTTTCTGAATGACAATGATGGGGCTCCTTAACCCAAAATCGTCGGAATGTCATTGTTGTTTCGCAATATAAACGTTTTGTATACCTAGGCCATGCATGGGTTTGGTCATCGGGTTTCACTTTCAGTTCACTCCAAAATATTTTTTGGGGAGAGGTATAGAGCTCCTCAAGTGAGGAGCCTCAGAAAAAAAAAATGGTGCACCTCTACTCTACCGTAGCATGAGTCGCGGGTCCCCAGGGGCACTCGTTAGCGCGGCTCCAGCGCAAGAGCTCGAGACGTCCCTTTCGGGGGGGGGGCGAATAATCAAGATAGATATGATACCGATAAACGAATTATCAAAATCGATGTGATTGCGATACCTATACATACCTGGTGGTCGGTGTAATATATACATCGAGTTTTTTTCGTGCAGTACGTACAGATAGTATCACCATAAAAAACACTGTGCGGGGATGCCAGTGAATGGAAGGCAAAGAAAAACGCCTTCGATAAATGCGATATATCGAAGTTGGATATTTCGATACATAACGAATTTCGATATCTTGATATATCGAAGTACGATAATTCGATACATTATCGGAAAATTCGATACGAATATCCAACAATGACCTCCATGCGTGCTCCTCTCGCCGCATACGCGCATGCCGCGGGTCTCCAGGGGCGCTCGCTAGCTCGGCACCGGCGCAAAACCTCGAGACGGCCTTCTCGGGCAGCCGATAATCAAGATCGATACGATGTCGGAAAAAAAAACATCTGCGATACGATATCGATAGAATATACCTGGCATGTCGATACATGCTGTAGTCCATGTACAAGTTTACATCGATTTGTTTTATGCAGTCTGCAGTATCAGCGTAAAACTTTTATGTACGGGGATGCCGGTGGATGGAAGAGCAAAAAACGCCTTCGACAAATACGATAATATCAAAATCGGATACTTCGATATATAACGAAGTTCGACATTTCGATATATCGAAATTCGATAATTCGATATAATATTGGAAAATTCGATACGATATCCAACACTGACCTCCATGTGCGCTCCTCTCGCCGCATACGCGCATGCCGCGGGTCCCCAGGGGCACTCATTGACTCGACACCAGTGCAAGACCTCCAGATGTCCTTCTCGAGCGGCCGCCGTGCACGTGCCGTCATCCCAAGGGCACCTGTGAAGGCGTTAAAGGACGTTGTACCGGGGAAGCATAGTAAACAGAACCCAACATGGACCCAAAAACCACATATCCCCCATTTGCTACAAAACGTATTTGGTTATGATTATTACGGAGGACCATAGTAATGAGGACCTACGATACACACAAAAACCTAGAAATTCCCCTATTTTTACTAACTATACTTGGTCCTAATTACTATGTACCCCCGTAATACTATGTTTCCCCGTAAATAGTCCACTGGAGCTCGTACATAATCATGCTACGATAGAGGTGAATGATATCATTATTTTTTTTCTCGGGCTCCTCAGTTGAGGAGCTCTAAACCTCATCCAAAAAATGATCTTGAGAAGAACGAAAGCGCAACCCGATGAACGAACCTATGGCACAGGCATACAACAAAAAAATCGTATTGCAAAAAAAACAAGAACGACATTCCGACGATTTTGGATTAAGGAGCCCCGTCATTCAGAAACAACAAAAAAAAGCCAAAGAGTGCTACCTCTATCGTATAGCAGGCGTCGTTATGTACGCTGATTTTTTGTTTCACTGTTATTTCTTGGCTGATGTACGTACGACTTGCTTCATGCTACGTGTGCAGTGTGTATCACGTTGGTTGGGTTGTTTTCATTGTTTTCTAGGGTATTTTTCCACTCCAGAGTGATTGGAGCCTGCCCTGTGACCACGGACTTGAGTACGGCGATGAGTTAATGTGAGAGACGCATGCTCTACGGTATCGGTGCAACATTTATTTTTCTTTCTTCATCTCCTCACTTGGGGAGATCTACACCTCTCCCAAAAACCGATTTGGGGAAAAGTAAAAGTGCCACCCGATGAACAATCCCATGGCCTAGGTATATATACAACGAAACTTATTGCAAAAAAAAAGAACGAAAATCCGACGATTTTTGGTTAAGGAGCCCCGTCATTCAGAAAAAAAAACACCGAAAAGTGCTACCTCTATCGTAGCAAGCGTCCTAAGAAAAAAGAACGAACATCCGACGATTTTGGGTTAAGGAGCCCCGTCATTCAGAAAACGTTTCAGCCGAAAAGTGCTAGCACCTCTATCGTAGCAAGCGTCCTAAAAAACAACCAGAGCAATAAGAAAGGAAAGGCCGATGTTTACAGGAAATAGACACACGCTACGGCAGAGGTGCACCAGTTTTTTTTTTCTTCATCTCGTCACTTGAGGAGCTCTGAACCTCACCCACAAAAACTGATTTTGAGTAAACTGATAGTGCAACCCGATAGTACAAACCCATGGACAACGTATACAAAAAAAAATTCAGATTGAAAAAACAAGAACGACGTTCCGATGATTTTGGGTTAAGGAGCCCCGTCTATCAGAAACAAAAAAGCCGAAAAGTGCTACCTCTATCGTAGTACGTGTCAATAAGAAATCCGGGTGTCGTTATACTGAAGTTAGTGTAGAAGACGCGCGCCACGATAGAGGTAGCACTTTTTTTGTCTGAAACGTTTTCTGATATGAATATGACGGGGCTCCTTAACCTAAAATTGTCGGAATTTCACTATTTTTTTTGCAATCATTTTCGTTGTATGCCTAGGCCATGGGATTGTTCATCGGGTAGCACTTTTGTTTTCCCCCAAATAATCTTTTGGGGAGAGGTATAGAGCTCCTCAAGTAAGAAACCTCAGAAAAAAAATGGTGCACCTCTATCGTAGCGTGCGTCAGAACGCCCTCGCCCTCAAAAATAAGAAACCCAGGCTGGGACAGTTTTATCTGTTTCTTACCACGGTAGGTGTCCTGTAGGGTGGTATAAATAGTCCGCTGGACTACTACAAGGTTAACCAACTACTAGGTAGGGCTGTGCGTCGGCAGGATTCCATGACAAACATAAGCACCGCTAGGCCGCGAAGCCGACGATCTGACTTTAGTCGGTTCGCCAGTTTGAGCTGGCCTTTCTTACATCGAATTTCATATTTTTCAAGAAGAACCGAGCCTCATGTTCTTAAAAGCAGTATACCACTTCTTAAGCGCGGGCTTCAACTGCAAGCCACACCGTCGAACAGATGGCTGCGACCTGTTGGGAGTCACACGTCAACGCCCGCAGACATTCGGGGAGACAACCGGTAATCCCGCACTCAACAAGCCTTCCTACAAGTAAACCCAATAAGTCGGCCAATCGGCACCTCCGGAAAACGACTGACTACTATTTACGGAGGACCATAGTAATCAGGACCCACGATATACACAAAAACCTAGATATTCCACTGTTTTTACTAACCATATTTGGTCCTCATTACTATGGTATCCCACTATTACGGAGGACCATACCATACTTATTTTACCAACCATAATTGGTCCTCATTACTAGACATTACTAGATTACTATGGTACCCCACTATTACGGAGGACCATACCATACTGTTTTTACTAACCATAATTGCTCCTCATTACTAGACATTACTAGATTACTATGGTACCCCACTATTACGGAGGACCATACCATACTTATTTTACTAACCAGAATTGGTCCTCATTACTATTACGGAGGACCATAGTAATCTAGTAATGAGGATCAATTATGGTTAGTAAAAAAGGTGGAATATATAGGTTTTTGTGTACATCGTGGGTCCTGATTATTATGGTCCTCCGTAATATGTTCCTCCGTAAATAGTATACTATTACGGGGGACCATAGTAATCAGGACCAAATATGGTTAGCAAAAACAGTGGAACATACACGTTTTTGTGTGTATCGTAGGTCCTCATTACTATGGTCCTCCGTAATACTAGTATTCCGACTACCAACTAGAAGGTGACTAAGTCGTGCAAGCTACGGTAGAGATGCGCCATTTTTTTTCTGAGGCTCCTCACTAGAGGAGCTCTATACCCCTCCCAAAAACTGATTTTTTGAGGAAAAAAAAAGAAAAGTTCTACTACAGTAGTACCCGATGAACAATCCCATGGCCTAGGTATATATACAACGAAAATTATTGCAAAAAAAAAGAACGAAACTCCGACGATTTTGGGTTAAGGAGCCCCGCCATCATTCAGAAAAAAAAACACAAAAAAGTGCTACCTCTATCGTACTATCAGTAGCACGCCTCTATTAATAAGACATGTGCTATGGTCGAGGTACACCCTTTTTTTTCTGAGGCTCCTCACCTGAGGAGCTCTGAACCTCACCCAAAACTTGATGTTGAGTAAGCCGAAAGAGTGCAACCCGATGAACAAAACCCATATGGCTTAGGTATACAAAAAAAAATTAGATTTGTAAAAAAAAAAAGAACGACATTCCGGCGATTTTGGGTTAAGGAGCACCGTCATTCAGAAACGAAAAATCCAAAAAGTGCTACCTCTATCGTAGCAAGAGCCGATATCAAACCTAAGTTAAGCCTTATAACACCGGACTACTGGTAAAGATCAACCAATTAACACCGGACAACCGGGAAAAGGATACCTGGTACACCGTATACTGTAATCAAGATAACAAAACCGCTCTGACGAAATTCCACGCTGGTTTTCTCGACAACGCAGAGAGCGCAAACACCGAACGATGTATATTTGTTTGCGCCACCCTTGTGACGGAGAAAGTCGTCTCGGGAAAATCGTCGCCGGGGGTGGGTGTGGTTTCCATCTTGCGTGTTATACGGCAACACTGGACTACTGGTAAAAAGAGTTAACCAATTACCTACCCGAACTATTAATAAGTCTTAAAACACACCCGTTTTCTCGGCACCACTTGAGGATTTCCAGGTGTCCATTCGAAGCGGCCCATGCGCAGGCCTTTTCGTCCCAGGGGCAGTCGTTGGCCCTGCACCACTTCAGCACCTCGAGGTTTCCACCCCAGCAGGCGTATCCGCAGGTGCAGTCGTCCCAGAGGCAACCGTTCGACCTGTGCACGGGAAGCAACAGTTATAAACATGTCGGTGAAATTTAAGTTGCACAGGAAAATTACGCAGACCGTCTAAAACCAAGTAAAATATACCAAGGTACTGTCTTACAGCGCTCGCTAGGAAGTCGCGCTGGTGGACATTTGAAACTGTCGTCAACCCAACCCAACCCAACCCAACCCCAACCCTGCTCGTACACAATGCTGTGCTGCTTCTGTGTTGGTGCTGCTGTTTCGGTAGTCACAGAGATTAAAGTATGTACCACGTATATAATTCCTTTCTGAATAAATAGGTGGTCGGGCGGGACACGGGAGAAACGGTCACGCGAGGGTGAGAAGGAGACCTTATTTTCTCGACGCCATGGTAAATTAGAAACCCGTAACTAGTCGGTGACTTATAGTAAGCCAACTTACAGCCCTATGTGAGAACAAAAACAAAAACAGCACCAACACCAACACCAACACCAACAACAACAACAAACAACACCACCACCACCACCAACCACCACCACCACCACCACCACCAAACAACAACAACAACAACAACAACAACAACAACAACAACAACAACGCACAGCCCTATCACCCC
>JAYJMJ010300142.1:0-10092 GCA_036873875.1 Laminaria ephemera | reverse complement strand
CGGTCATTCCACCGCGCTTGGTGCCCGTCCCCCCCGTGCGAGCGGAACCGATGTGCGCGAAGACGCATGCGGCACCGAAACGGCATTTCCCGGTTTTTGACCACCGCCGGAACTCGCCCTCCGCAACAGCGGGCCCAGCGGGCGCTCTGGCGGGGGCGGCAGCGGGTTGGAGAAACCACAGCAGTAGACCACCTTCTACTGCAGGCCAATCGATCAGGAAGGGAAGCGTCGTTCCGCTCGTGCGGTTTGTTGTACTCGCCGGGGCTATGAACGTGAGACGCTTGTGGCCTCCGACGTGATCATCACTCTCCCTCACTCTCCGATCCTAAATGTCCATCCGTCGGTAGTCCCTCCCAGTATCGTATAGGTAGTCAATTCGCCGGTTTTGAACAAAACTGACATTTCGAAGAAATATATTGCATTATTAGGCAGGTCACATAATATACAGAAAATAGCCATCTCATTCGAGTTTAAGCCCCGCACACATCAAGCACAACTAGTGCCCTAGTGCCCGTGCCGATGCCTACTAGAAAGACGAGTTCTGTGATCACTAATTACAAGGCAGAAACACACAATGCAATTACAGCGAAGTGATTAGGCCATGCGATGCCGATTGCAATTAATACGAGGGTGGAACACATTCAGGCCAGCACACCAGAATATAACTGGTGTCGGTACTGACTCTTCATCCTTATAATTTATATCTGTGTAGGTATAACTGCTGTAGAACTCAGAGGGGGTACGAATAAGGCTCTAGAATTCAGATACAAACAATGGGGAGTGTTAACTATTAGGTTGTATAGTCATATATGTATGTACGTCGAGAAATACCTGTTCTATGGTAAAAAAACTACGACATAATGGATGGACGAAGAGATGAGCAACTCAGGATGGGTCTAGTTACCATTGGAACCTCGACGTTATGGTCTGCTTGTAGATGAATTTATGTTTATGTTTGGTCTTGGATCGCACGCAAGCCCGCTCGTGCCTGTTCGTCTGCCGCTCGCTGTGCCCACATGTATGATCCATCACATGTCGCGTGAATGCTCGTTCACCAACAAATGTGTGCATGCCTTTCGATGACCAAACATATTCTTGACTTCAAACACGATAGGAATATAATGAAAGGAACTTCGGAAACACCACCCCTCCCGAACCTTCAACTCCAGCACAACCATCATGTCATAACTCAATTGATCGGAGCAACTTGGTAAATCGGGGTGAACCAGTAAGCGAAACTCACAAGCACCACCGAGGGCGGACCAAGTTCACCCACCAACAATCTCGTGGGACAGAGTATAGTACCTGACCACAGTAAGTCCAGCAACAAGTGGGAAAAAGGAAAAAAACGGGGGAGGAACCACTAGCCCCTGGAGGAACCACTAGCCCCTAGCAGATTATATGTTTCGGCTTCTCTACATTTTGCATAGAAGCCGGGGGGGGGAGGGAGATGAGGAAACGAGCAAATGGAGTCAAATGTTCTAACATGTTTTATCGAGGATTGGAATCAGAGAAGATGTTGGGTATGGGTTTTATCCCTTAAAAAAGATTCGGCGGAGATGAGGAAACGAGCAAAACTGAGCCAACTGTTGTAACATGTTTTATCGAGGATTGGAGTCAGAGAGGATGTTTGGTATGGGTTATATCCGTTGAATGATTTCACTTCAGCAGGAAATGAAAGCATGTGACAACACAAATGAGGGAAGAACCCATACCGCATAACGTTACGCTCGTCTATCGACATCGTTCTCATCCTTCTTGAACAAGGCGATACCCGGGGCACCAGCAGCAGCAGCAGCAGCAACAGCAGCAGCAGCAGCAGCAGCAGCAACATTTCATATGACTATGTGTTCTCGTGTTTGTCCCTACAAGTTTATATCGCGGGCGACCGAAAATCATCGTTTTACCAGGTTAAGGCACCATAATCCTTATATTAGAGGCAACCTCGAACAAGGGTCATAGACCGTATGATATGTGCCACTATTATTATTAATAACACTGCTGTTGCAACAGGTAAGCTAATAACATTAGGCACCAGTTCAGTGTCGTATCAAAATAAATAACTGGCGGGTACGATGGTACAGCAGTGAGCGCCTGCACTTCCGAAGTATCTTTTCAAAAATAATTGTCTTGAGATTGATGAGAAATATAAGAAATTGGATGGAATAAATACAGGTCAAACGGGGCGCCAAGATAAACAACAGTGTATATAAACAATTTAAGTCTTTGACGACCACCAAATAGAAGTAACAAGGCTCCAGACCGTGACGTAAAGACACAAGAAACAAGAAACTCGAAACACGGTTGGAATTTGAATGGAGAAAAATACGAAAAGATCACTTCAGAAAGGAAACTGGTGACGTTGGGGACACAGGCACCAAAAAACAAGACTTGGAAAGTGACGTTTATTAACACTGGGCGCCCACATTAATCGAGCATTTAACAACGGATTGGTGTGATTGTTAGTCAAATATGTTGGGTAGAGGAACTTGAGTGTTACGGTTTAATTTTTGGTTTCGCCTGACGATGCGAGCTTATATTGGGACATTAAAAGGCATGCCCGTAGCCAACGCGTGACATTGCCTCACTCGCCGGGGGGTATTGTTTTACAATCCCTCGATCTGGGCCGGGTTTCACGTACTATTAGCAGCGCCTGCATGCTCATAACCAACGCGTGACCTTACATCACGCGATGGGGAGCGGTAAGGCATGCGAATAGTTAACCAGCACTCCGACCGACTTAATACAATTTTGCAATAACGACATCCAACGCGCGACCGGACTGCACTCGCTGGGGGGGTCAAATGCAGCATAAACTAACCTATTTCTACCTAAGGGTGGCCAGCATGGTCGTGTCATGCCCATAACCACGTCATGCTTGCACTGTTTGTAGAAGACAGTGGAAGATGTTTGCGTCATTTACATGCCCGTGACATCTCACAATGCCTGCACCCGTCGTCCTATAACAAAGGGTACTGGCTCCACCGCGAAAGCATTGCATTAATCACAGGGAATATAATGTAATTATCAGTATCGCAAAAAACATGATTGCGTCGTGACTGCAGTACAACATACCCACGTTATCGCTGCCGGACACATACGGTTAGTGGTCCAGCAACATATTTGCTGTGTGTTGAGGTTGGACATATTGCGTTATGCACGAACAGTGTACAACATGACTGCGTTGCAATTGTATTGCAATATAATCGCCCCATCGTTATCGCACACACGTTGTCCGCAAACCACACGCTTACTGTATGTCAACGGACGGATGTGCTACGTGATGCCCGTCGCACACATCGCCGAGTAACCACACTTTTGCTAAGGTTAACGGATGCGGTACGCGATGTTCGCCTCGCCAACAATATATTACGGCAGTAATGCCGCCCTCCAAGAAGCAATGTAATGTAAGCTACTATACACGTTAAGGTACAACAACATGAAAACTGCCTTGTGACTGTATTGCAATGTGCCCGCCTCGCCGGTACGTTCAGATGCGCCTGTTCTTACTGCAATAAACTCGACTCGCACGTCATTGTTTGCTGTAGGCGCAGCACCACTGTATGTTCACTATATCCGCTATTCAAGGATGCACATACAATTCATGGCGCAAAAACGTGGTCGCCGCACCGTGTCGTATTGTATTATACTCGATCCTCAACGACACTATCACATATGAAGTCACGATACAACAACATGGTTGTACTGTGCTTGTATTACAACATGCTCTCGTCGCACCGCAACGCTCGGTGTATGCGCCATATCGGATGCCTGCATGCCTCACGGAAAAATATCTTGACGTGCATGCATGTATCCTGGAAACTGGTGTGTATGGATACATGTTGACACCGTGCTCTGCTTGCTTGTGCTCTGTTCGTCCGTTGCTCGTGCTTGCGTGCTCGTTCCGCTGCTCGGTAAGACAGGTCTGCCCGTTAGTTCGTCTAGGTGCATGCATGTCTGTTCAACACGCCTCACACGTCATTGTTCGCTGTAGGCGCAGCGACACTGTATGTTCGCTATGCCCGCTATTCCACGATGCACATACATTTTATGGCGCAACAACATGGTCGCCGCACCTTGTCGTATTGTATTATGCTCGCTCCACAACGACAGTATCACGTACAAAGTCACGATGCAACGGCATGGTTGTACTGTGCTTGTATTACAACATGCTCTCGTCGCACCCCCAACGCTCGGTGTATGCGCCATATCGGATGACTGCATGCCTCACGGCCAATTACCTTGACGTGCATGCATGTATGCTGGAAACCGGTGTGCATAGATGCATGCTGCCACCGTGCTCTGCTTGCTCGTGCTCTGTTGGCCCGTTGCTCGTGCTTGCGTGCTCGTTCCGCTACTCGTCAAGACAGGTCTGCCCGTTAGTTGGTCTAGGTGCATACATGTCTGTTTAATGTGAAACCTTTGCGTGCCTCATAACCAAGTGCCTTGGCGTGCATGCATGTATGCTGGAAACTGGGGTGTATGTATGGATGCATGCTGCCACCGCACTGCGCTTGCTTGTGCCTTGTTTTCCCGTCGCCTGCGCTCGCGTACTCGTGCCTTGTCTGCCCGCTGCTCGGCACACATGCTCGATCGCCGGCAATCAGATGCACGTCCCTCTATGCTGGTCGACTGCTATCGCTTCGCAACAAAACTGCAATGCTGCGATTGTTGACCACCGTTCCTTTTGTTCCGGGGAGCAGTCACCCCGGCATGACTCCCCCAATCCGTTTATGTTCGCAGCTGGCTACTCACTGTAAGTTTAACATCACCCGGGGCAATGGTGCCTACTCTACTGAGACAGCGAGCCTCATGGCAACACATACTGGCGTGATCACGCTTTACCTGGGCTGCATGCAATGCCTCAAGCCGAGCGTGCCAGAAGAAGAGTCTAAAAGGAAGTGTAGAAAAGTTGCCCGAGGAACTGGCCAACAAGAAAACAGCACCTCCTTCACCAGCTTTAAATACTCCCTACGTGGTCTAACCTGGGGGAGGTGGACAGAAGTAGAGTAGGACGGTATAAAGCGAGAAGATCAACAACGACCCCATAATAGGCAGGGGAAAAGTGAGAAGATCAAGAACGACCTCATATATGGCTGTCGTAACATGAGATGATCAAGAACGACCTCATCAACTGTCCGACAAGATCAGGACCTCGTTCATCAGGGTTATATTTCCGGACATGGTCCAACCTGGGGGGGTGCACACAAGTACTTGCAACGTCCACAAGTTTACCGGGAAGGGAGAAGAGAAAAGTGTCCAAGATCGCCGGTTTATCAGCACCTACGGGAACCGTTCGCTAAAACAGTGGGTCAGGTTTGGGGATGGAGGAGTGCATCCGGATTCACAGAAGCTCGGACGCCTCGACTAGCATTTTTGTCTAGCGGCGATATGCTGGGGAGGTGCCGTCCCCGGCCTGAACGGGCGCCGTCGAAATGGGAGAGGGACACTGAGTTACGCTACGCGCGAAGTCGGTGCATGACTTCCCGGTGGGCACGCAAGTGGGGAGGTCGTTTGACGGAGCCGATGGTGTAAGCCGCGTAGTCCTGGGACCGGTATACGACTTCGAAGTACTGTACTGGCGGGTACGGAACCCAGACGGGGACTGGGAGGAGCTTTGTTACCGCGAGATGGCCAAAGGGGTCCTGAGCTACCAGGTTACCCTACACCGCGGAGGAGGATCCCCGGCACCAGCGGACGGCGGACGTCGGGGAAAGGCCGGCGACGGGAAGTACCGGAGGCCTACTCTGTGCCGGCGCTAGCTAGGCGTCGCGCGGAGGGAGGAGAGGAACAACGCCAGGCAGGCGGCATCGGAGGGAGGAGGAAGGTGCCCACGCTGCGACCGGGCTGTGATTGGGATGCCCGCTTTGTGCCGACGATAGGCATGCGTCGGGCAGCGGGGGTGTTACAGCGTTAGGCACTACGCGCACCTTAAGGCGCGAGGGATATTCAGAGATACGTGAAGGCTGATAGGACCAGCATTGCGTGGAGGGTGCGTGGAGTAAGTTGGAGATACATGGCCGTCGGAAAGGCTCTCCGTCATCTCGGCGTGTGTAAAGGAGGGACGGCCCGGAGTAGGGACCCCTCCTGGGAAAATGGGAAATATCTGGATAATTCTAGAGTTCGCGTCTTCTACGCCCGGTGACTCTCGTTACCACCCACAAAAAGAAAACAAAGTTAAACCACAACCTGTCCGCTGTCGACACATGCTACGATAGAGATGCACCAGTTTTTTTCTGAGGCTCCTCACTTAAGAGATCTGTACTTCATCCACAAACAAATTTTGAGTGAACTATAAAAGTGCAACCCGATGAAAAAATCCATGGCCTAGGTATACAATTTTTGTTTTTGCAAAACAAAAATGACATCTCCACGAATTCAGGTTAATGAGCCCTTTCATTCAGAAACAAAAACGCCAAAAATTGCTACGTATATCGTAGCACGCGTCTGTCCAGTGTCCACCAATCGTGCCACCGCGTGTGCGTTGCTCAATCCACCTGCAGCTTGCTTGCCCGTCAACATCGTGCCTCGTTCTGGCCAATCGACCACCACCTTTTGGGGTCATCTGATCATCCAGCTGCTGGAGGGACCATCGGCGGAATTCCACAGCATAAAGGGTGAGCGCACTCAAGAAGGCCACTAGAGGGACCACGCTGCTGTAACATTAATTATGATGATATTATACCCATAGAAAACCACGAGAGGTTAAATGGTCTAACGCCTAAGAATAGCCCTTAAGAAGTCCACCCATTTTTTTGGGACAAACTAAGAAGAAGTTACTTACATGGTACTACGTAGAACTTGCGCAAATTAGGCTTTTTTGGTATTCTGTAAGTGTCTGCGTCAGTTTCGAACAAACAGCTGTTTCTCTAACACGCACCCTATCCTGGGCCGGTTAGCGGTTCTAATCTATTCGAGGGCCGGCCCTCCACTATTAATAGTTACCAAGCTCCCGGAATATACTTTTTTCGCACCACACACAGCTATCTGCTTGGTTTGTTGCTGTGTTTTTTCAAGATATATTTTTTTATTATCGTTTTTTATTGTTTGTTTTGTATTGGGTACGCGGGCGATGATGGCGGTATGGGCACAAGTGATTGTCGTCAGAAAAAGTAAATAGTGAGAAAGTCATAGATTATGGGGCAATGCTCCTACTCTATATAGTAGTTGCATTCGGACCCCATTTTGTTTGCTGCCACTGACGATTCTTGGGTGGTGTCATCTGCTTGTTGAGAGTTGCTGGGTGTCTGCTTTTGTTTTGTTTTCATTTTTGTCGTGCCGTCTTGTTTCGCACAATAATTTTTGTTCTTCCTGTGAGCACCTCTTCTTTCCGCCCTGCGTTCCTTTTTGCCTCTTGATTTTCATTTATCTGCTCCATTTTTTATTTTCCTTCGGTCATATTTATATTAACATTGTTGTAACTACCGTTAGTGAAATAATTATACTTATTATTAATACCATTAGCGTGATTAGTATTTTTTTTAATATTGTAATAATTATTACTACACTTAGTATTTCTAATATTTACTCTTAAGAATATTATTATTGTTATTAGTATCGTTATATTATTGAAATAACTACTCTTAGTATTTCTAATTTTTACTTTTAATAACATTATTATTGTTATTAGTATTGTTTTATTATTGTAATACTTATCACTATTATTATTGTTATTTAGCATTGTTTCATTATTGTAATAATTATTACTATTATTATTGTTATTGGTATTGTTTTTATTACTGTAACAGTTATTACTATTATTATTATTAGTATTATTATTTTTATTAATAATAATATTATTTTAATAACAATTATTATTAGTATTATTATTCTTATTATTTTGATTGTTATTATTATTATTGTGATTGTTGTTGTTATTATTATTATGATGTCATATTTATTCTTTATATTATTAATATTATTATTATTATTGTCAGTACTATTATTATTATTGTTATTATTATTAGTAGTATCATTATTATTGTTATTATTACGATTTTTTTATTATATATTTATTTATATTATTAGTAGACATATTATTACAAATATTATTGTTATTATTGTTATTATTTTTATTATTGTTATTAAATATTATTATTATTGTTATTGTATTATTATGATTGTTTTTAATATTAGTATTTATTTAAATATTAAAATTTTTCTTTTATTGTTGATATTATTAGGATTGTTTTGTATTTATTTTTTATTTATTGTTTTTAAATTTTATTATTATTATTATTATTCTAATTAAAATAATAATAATTATTATTATTATCATCATTATTATAATTAATATTATTATCTTTTTTTTTCGCCTTCCAACAATGTAGCGTAGAAGCCGTTTCGATATAAATCGAAGATCAAACAGATGATGAAAGTGTTGGTAATAACACTTATCAGTAGGCATAATTGTCTTTACCAGAGAACACAGGGATGGGGGCGTCGTTTGCTGTATGTATGCTTATCATCTGGACACACGCCACCTATTTTGATGTGAATAGTAATATGTTAGCTGTGGTTAGTACCATCTCAGTCGTCGCTTGGTAACGCAAAGGGCATGTGGTACATGTAGCTCCTACTAAATCGACACAGCAGTAGCACGGATCTGTTCAGTATTTCAGTTTTCATGTGATATAGCAGCAAACTAGCCCAAGCACATTTATATATATGAACAACAGTATACAAGCTGTGTCACATGTCTGATAGGTGGCAAGCATGTATCGTTCAAGCGTAGGTACACGCATCGGGACTGTCATATCACCTTCATCCAGTAACCCTTCAGGAACCGGTAGAAACGTCCGGGAGTAAGCACGGAGTTCTAGTTTGTACGTACCCTAAGAATTGTTGTCAGAGTAACAATAACGGTCGCTAAATGTGGGGTCATGGGTCATGGATCAATCGGGGTCATACCTGATTTTTTTTTATTTTGGTTTTCGAGCTGCGAAGCGCACGCGCGCCCCGCCCCCAGGAGTTCACTTCTAATCCGCTCATCAACACCAGCCTCGGCTATTGAGCACAATAATCAACTCTGGCCCGGAGTCGCCAAACATCTTCCTGCTTCTTCTATAACATAATCTTTTGTACGAGTTTACTCGACCGCGTCTGAAGGGTTTTCCCTCAATAAAGGTTGTGTCGTAGTCGGTTATCGGCAAGCGAGGCTAAGCGTACACATCAGCTTCGCGCTGATACACACGCTGCAAACCACATCCTCAATAGAAAGATCCGAAAATAAAGACCACGAGAAGCAAAAGCGTAAAAAAATGTATTCAACAACCAACACCTAAAATACTAGTTGTACCCCCGTGTTATCCTGGCCCCGCCCCTTCAAACTGCAAGGCCCAAGTCCTCCCCCCTATGCAGTTCCCAAGAATAATCAAGCGACAACCCGCTGTCCATATAAATGGCTGGTTTGTACGTAACTGCTTCCTGTATGTTTCAACGCGCAGAAGGTTGTGCGATATTGCTGCCTAATACTGCTATCGGTCGTAGCAAAGGGAGAATCCCCGATGTCTCGCTCCTTCTGTAGCTCTGTCTTCGTTACCCCCTTCCCCGAAACACGATTGCTCTCACCACTAATATTGCCACCTCCAACTGCAAGGGCCATTTCCCCCCTCCCATGCACTTACGAAGAGGCATCAAGCGGCAACCCGCTGTCCATAACAATGGATGGTTTGTAACTGCTGCCCGTATGTTTCAACGCGCAGAAGGTTGTGCGATATTGCTGCCTAATACTTTTTTTGCCCGTCGTAGCAAGGAGAGAGTCTCCGCCGTCTCGGTCTTTCTGTGGCTCTGCCGTCGTCACCATCTCCCTCCAAACACAACTGCATCCACCGCTAACTTTGGCACCTCCAACTGCAAGGGCCAAGTCCCCCACTCCCCATGCACTCTCAAGGAAGCATTAAGCGACAACCCGCGGTCCATATCGATGTCTGGTGTGTGACTGCTGCGCATATGTTTCAACGCGCAGAAGGTTGTGCGATATTGCTGCCTCATACGGTTTTTGTCCGTCGTAGCAAGGACAGAGTCCCCGCCGTCTCGCTCTTTCTGTGGCTCTGCCGTCGCCACCCTCTCCCCCCAAACACGACTGCACCC
>JAYJMJ010300131.1:0-10092 GCA_036873875.1 Laminaria ephemera | reverse complement strand
CACAGCTTGCAAAGATGAGTTTCGACGAAATCCTAGATCTCACAGCTGTTGTGTATTTTTAATTTTTTATAAAAGTAAAAAACTTTGTACATACAAAGGTTCTGCGTATGACGACGCAACGCTAAGTGAAAGCGATTCCGAGACCATGGCCCAAAGAATAACCGGGTCTAAATGTAACGACTTGGTGACTAAATATAGAAACTCGTAGGTATAAATACTTGAAACAGGAAATCGAACAAACGCTCGGAACAAAAATCAAAGATAAAACACGGCCTCGCAGACTCAGGAAAATAAAAAGTTACTCGGAAATCATATACCAGGTACTAAGGTTTCTGCGGCTGACGTCGCAACGTGTAATGAAAACGATTCCAAGACCTCTGAACGACGGGAGAGTTGGTCAAATGCGTGTTGTTTATTCAGCTCGCTTCGCTCGCCAGCCGACTCCCCGACTAACCGGGGAACAAGGAAACGAGGTTACAGAGATACTTGGAGTTACGGATTGGTGAAATCGTTTATTGACGTAACACAAACACCTGGTGCTGCGGCAGGGGGGGGCATCTTTAGGTTTTCTTTTTCAGCCGTCCGGAGCCACTCGGAAGAGTGAATACCCTATTTGTTTGAGGTCTTCCAGCTTTTTTATAAAAAATAGAAAAAATATACAACAGCTTTTATGCTATTTGATTTTGCGATATGCACTACCTTGGGATTCTTGTAACTTGGGCTGCGCCAACAAAACAAAAATCCTGTTTGGAGAGAAATAACGCTTCACTCGCCCGGGTGGCCTAAACGCCGTAGTGAAAATGATAGTATAACACCCCCCTACCGTACTCGTAGGACCAGTCAAACTGACGTATTACGGAGGACCATAGTAACCAGGACCCACTATACACACTAAAACCTACATATTCCACTGTTTTTACTAACCATTTTAGGTCCTGATTACTATGTTCCCCCGTAATAGTACGGAAACGCGATCATCCATGCTGGAAGACCTCTCGAATCGCTCTATACATCTTGGACCAACGTTATATTGGACCTACGTTGTACTTAGTACTATTGTTACTGAATACTCTACGTACACGGCAACAACAAAACAAAAAATCCTGTTTGGAGAGAAGTAATGAGTCACTCGCCAGAGTGGCCTAAACGCGGTAGTGAAAATGGGAGTAGCCCCTCTACCGTAGAACTAGTCAAAATGACGTAGCATCCCCTGCACGGAAACGCGATCCATGCTGGAAGACCTCTCAAATCGCACTATATATAGTGGACCTACGTTGTACTTAGTACTGCTACTGAATACTCAACGCAGCAGTTAGCTGCCTGTACACTCACTATCGCTAACTGCTGTAGCCGCCGTCTTGCCGACATGAGTCAATACATAGTAGGCTAACGATGTAGTGGGTACGTCGCCAAGGGCCGGAAAATGTAGTGTAACACAACCAGCAGTTAGTATACGTTGAGCAGCCCTGCTGGTAGTGGGGGGATATTCAACGAGTTCGCATATTCTCGTGGTACTACTCTGTGAATGTTAGAGAGAGGAACGCGAAAAACACAACGAAACTCTTACAAGAAAGCACCACAATATATTGCACTTAATCCCGGTCGCCCCGGTGGCCAAGTGGTTAACCTCGAAGACTACTAAGTAAGGTTGGAGTCACGGGTTCGAATCTCGGTATGGAGATTTCTTTTTCTGAGACACCAACTGCCGAGAGCGCTTTATAGCGTGGGTAAAAGCACAATTCGATGCGAGTCGACGACGGAAGAAAGTGCTGAATTCTTCTCGCGATAAAAACGAAGGCGCGCACCGTAGTGGAGGGGGGAGAAGAGCCTGCTAAGTGACCCCGGATCTGAGTTACGACTACTAGGGAGGGAGAAGGAGAAAGTGAAGTGCGAAGATAATAGATGGGATGAGCAAAAAAAAACAACAAAAAACGCCGTTTCGGCAAAGCCTAAATCGCGAATTCGACGTTCGCGGCGAAGCCGCTAGCTATCGCCCCGTCCAAGCTGGTGAGGGGGGCTCCATAGAAATCAAAATCACAGAATAATAGCTGTTTTCGCTTCACTTTCCTTCACAGTCCAGGGCAACCTATCTATGTGTTATACCGGTATGTAGACCGCGCCGTAAGAGCAGAAGGTCGACAGAGAACCAGATACAAGCTACACGCTCTATTTACAATCAAAATGCCTATGACTCCGCGAATGCTAAAAACAAGAGGTAGTAATGCATGGTGCATGGATCGGGGGTGCATTGAGATGCAAACTAGTCTGACCACGGCAAGGACACATATTTTGAAGAGAAAAATAGTTGTGTCACAGAGTTAGCCGATTGGTGTGTATTTAAATAGACTAGGGCGGAGATGTTATCGTTGTTCCTTTTCGAGCACCGATGGATATGGCTGGTTTCAGTTATTATTTGTTTACGTGTAAATATTTAGGTTAGTTCTATACTTTTCCCTGGGGTATTGTTCGACCCCAAGGTTACTGGGCCGTGTCTTATGACCGCGATCGACATTATTATGGCGATGAGTTAGTCTTTTTGGTTTGACGCGTGATACGATAGAGGTAGCACCTTTCCGCTATTTTTTTTCTGAATGACGGGGCTCCTTAACCCAAAATCGTCGGAATGCCGTTCTTGTTTTTCAGTCTGAATGTTTTGTCTACGTAGTAGGCCATGGGTGTGTTCAACGGGTTGCATTTTCAGTTTACTCAAAATACATTTGTGGGCGAGGTTCAGCGCTTCTCAAGTGAGGAGCCTCAGAAAAAAACTGGTGCACCTCTATCGTAGGATGCGTCGTTAGTGGATACTACATTGTTGTGTTAGGCTTTTATTCTCCGTTGTCTAGATTTTCTGTTATTCTTAGTTTCTTTTATAGTTTTACGCTATAATTCTCCATGGCCTAGATATTATGTTCCTGCCTGGTACATCATTTCGTTTATTGTTGACAATTTCGTTTTATTTTGCTCACTCCACCTATTATCTTCGCGCTTTTTCTTTCTCCTTCTCCCTCCCTAGTCGTAACTCAGATCCGGGGTCACTAAGCAGGCACTTCTCCCCCATGCCCACTACGCAGCTGAACTCTCTTCCCTTGTCGACTCGCGTCGAATTGTGCTTACCCGGGCTATAAAGCGCTCTCAGCAGTTGTTGGTGTTTCTAGAAATAGAAATCTCCATACCGAGATTTGAACCCCTGACTCCAACCTTAGTATTATTCGTGGTTGACCACTAGATCACCGGGCGGACACTAACGCTGCGCTTTGTCGGATGACATATCAAACAATAAGAATATATGTGAGTGAGTGGAGCAACAACCAACGTGGTGCATGGCGTACCCATAGCAACCTCAATTATTACCAAATCATTCAGTTATAATCAAATTAAAGTAGTGCATATATCACACGAACGGCGACGGGGTCGACTGCGTTACTACATCTATATTTGTTACCTCATTAATATCGGACATTTCTAGTCGGGCAGGTGGCATTGCTTGTCTACACCTTTACGCTCTACCATCTCCCACAGCCACAGGTTTTGTTTGTCTGCCATCAACTTATTGTGTGGTGTGCCGTGGTGTATATGATGGCGTTTTCCATTTGGGAGGCACGTACAGTTTGTTCGGTGCAGTGCTTGTAGGTACCACTCGTCGATCGGTGCGCTCATCCGGCAAACCTCTCCACATTCGCAGTCGCATGCTACGTTTCGAGGTATATTTTACCGGCAGTCCGTTCTACCAGTCTCCGCCATGCATGGATCGTGTTTTCATCACTGACACTGCATACAGCAGAGGAACTGGTTTTTATGCGCGTCGAGGACTCTGTGAGAGATATATGTCGAAAGCGAACACCAACCTCCTCCACATACCGTATACCGGTGAGTCCTAGCAGAAGGGTTGCACCGGGAGGGGGCGCCGCTCTCTGTAATTCCTTAACCAAGCGACAAGACATCATTTGCCACACCCCCGTGATGTGTTGATTTGTACTTATTCCGCGGTTTTCCGATACCCGATACCTTTTTTTTTCTGCTTGTTGAATTATACCATGGTATGGCAACAAAGCCTGCTAAATGCGGGGCCCGTACAGACTCCATTGTAAAATTAGTATGTCTGCCCGTTTGACGCGTGCTACGATAGATGTAGCACTTTTCGGAGTTTTTTTTTGTTTCTGAATGACGGGGCTCCTTAACCCAAAATCGTCGGAATACCGTTCGTTCTTGTTTTTTGATCTGATTGTTCTGTACACGTAGGCCGTGGGTTTCTTCATCGGGTTGTACTTTCAGTTTACTCAAAAATCAGTTCGTGGACGAGGTTCAACGCTCCTCAAGTGAGGAAGGAGCCTCAGGAAAAAACTGGTGCACATCTATTGTTACATGTGTCGTTTGTCTGTTCGTCTTATCGATTGTTTGTTTGTGTGCCCGCCGCGCCATCACTGATTACGAGAGGTGTACGTGGCCGGCTTTCACAAACCCGGCATCAATAGAAGAAGCGAGCGCGCCCGCGGAAACGCACGATACCTGTTTCGTCGCAAACCTTGCCGAGGTCGCCGTGGTAGCCGGATTGCAGCGTATTTGTGGCCATGCTGCTGTGTGGTTTGGATGCGGCAGGATTTCGTTCTTTCGTTGCTTTAAACGCACACGGCCTACTGCGCGTACGAGGCTCTCTTGCCTCATTTACCACTCGACGTGTACAACATTGTCAGGTCGAAGATGACGGCAGTGTGGCTGCCCGTTTCGGGCCGTTATTCTCTTGGTTGCCCCGCGGGCACCAAGCTCGAGAGCTCAAGCGCACGGTGCGCCAATCAACGGTCGGGAGCAGAGTATATAGGTCAGGCCGGGTAGAAAGCAAGCAAAACCATGCCCTCATCCATGGGCTTGGGCAGCGAATACGCGGTTGATCGAATATATGTGTGTACTCATCCGGCAAAATATGCGTTGTTCGCTACAAATGCGCATCGATCAGTAGCAACACGTAGTTGTGTGCTATGATTGAACAAGAAGCCTGCCGTATATCCTATACCGGGACTGGCACTCGGCACTAATTGCGTGAGTCCGTCGGGGGATTATTCGTTGACGAGGACATCATCTGGGTGGGAGAAAGGGTGGCAGGTTTTGGCGGAGCAATTCCAGTCTGAAGGCGCCCCTTAACTGAATATTTGCCGTATCCATTCAGAATAAAATGTTCATTTTTAAACCTTTATTCTTTGTACGCGTATACCTAGTCGTTGGGATTGCTCATCGGGTTCAGCGCCCTGTATAATTATGTAAGTCAGGTTTCGGACGAGGTGTTGAGCTCATCAGGTGAGAAGCCTCGGACGGTTCACAGCAGGTGCAACCCTCATCATAGCACGCGTCACAAGTAAGGATATCGCGCTAGTGTTGAATCGATCCTCGTATCGTGGAACATACTTTCGAGCCGATACGCCCACATTGATTGCCGTCGAGACGCCTAAATATGCAATCGACGCGTTTCATTTTGCGTGCATCCGAGTAACAACATACGAAGTATCGTTGATTTTTTTTTTATCGTCCCAGCGATACCACAAAATTCGCCGCCTAAAGTATTGGGCAATACCTGGAGCACATGAAACCATCCATCTTGCCACCGGAAGCTTGCCCTTAAGACACACGCAACACGCAATCACTACCCGTCCCTTTACTGATCGAGACAACGATACGCGACTTCACACGCATGCCATAGAATCTTGTTAGCAAGGGGACTAGCTGGGCAAAGAAAGCGATTACACCCCTGACACTTACACGAATATATCAACCCGAAAACCTCATCGTCAACGGCCTTGCCCTTCCGTACGACGGCCACACTCACTCCTCTCCTTCCCTCCAAGCGTGCCGCATATCTAGTCAACATGGGGTTGCGGTTTCAAACGAAGGCCGCCCCAGCTATCTATCCTATTCCTGACTGCCTTTCACAAAACACAAACAATCCTGTACCAACAACGAACCAGTAGACCCTGCTATGGACACACGCCAGAATACGCTAACACCAATCTTCTTCGTATACCTTCCTTGCTCTTAAGCAGGCCCCGCGTCATCCCTCTGCCCCCCCAAAAAACCGTCCACAATGTCAACAATCCGTGAGGTGTTAAAACAATTCAACTTGTTTAAGCTCAAACATACACGGATCACACACTTTTCCTCCATGCCTCAAATTGTCGTGGCGCATATCACGCATGGCCCTAACAGCATCCGGCAGTATCCCAAGGGGTGACTCGCATTGAACTGCATGGTAAATCGCCCGAATTACAACAAACAAATCGAAACTTGACGGCAGAGAGTAGCGTCTACCTGCAGATGTCGTGTTTACGAGCGAGTGCCAGCTTCTAATTTAGACGGCACCAAAAAATGGGGACGTATCCCTTTGAAGCTGCCTGAAACGTCCGCCAGCCACCAACGCACGGAAGTTGACGACAGATACAAACATCTCGCTGCGGGAGTTCCCACCGACAGCTATACTATATCCTAAGGTTTTCCTCGTTTGAACGGCGATCTTGAGAGGAGGATAAACCATGATGCTTGTATTATTTGGTGCTGCTTTCCGCCCGCTTCTTGTGGTACGCGGCGATCTTAGGCTCAGCGTTAACACGCTCGATCAAAGAAGAAAGAAGAGGATATTCGTCCACGATGGTGGTGGGGATGCCGTCGAGGCTGCCTTCGTTCAGCCATACCAGCCTGGCCACCACGGCGATGTCTCCGATAGAGAGCTGCGCGATACAACAAAATGGAAGCGGATCGACGAGGGCATTGTCAGAATTAAAGTACAACTTCACTTAGCAGGGGTATACCTTGTACGTGGTATTGTAATTACCATTTTTTCCATCCGACGACGCGCAGCATTCGCTTCAACGTCGGTCACTCATACAGGAAAAACGTTCCCAAACGTATACGTGGTGTTGTGCATGGCTAGAAGGATATTCCAGTACGTGGTTTGTACCGCGATGACGCCGCCGAAAAACGATGAGACACAAGCGCAGTGTGATGGACATGACTCATTATAACAGTATGCTATTTCATCCATCTGAGGAAAACGTCACTGTATGATATGTCTGTTGTTTATCGCCGTCATGCTAACGCAGAACGGTAGACGCAATGGGATAGCTCTCAAACACGGCCGCACAAAATATTCGCTGTGAACACACGGGAACACGGCGCCGAACGCTACCGGAAGGAGACCTTGTGCACATATCGAGCGTGTCTACTGTGGAACAAACAGCAGTGAGTGGCAACACATAACCAGGGAATCATGCTACTATTAGTACGGTAGTGGTCGAGCTCTATATCCCACCCAAACACAAAAATTGAGAAATATTGCACCTTCAATCCGATGAACAATCCCATGGCCTAGGTATACAACGCATAATAGTGCAAAAGGAAAAAATAATTCTGACGATATTGGGGTAAGGGTCCCCGTAGTTCCAAGATATTTTCGCCGGAACGTGCTAGCCCTATCGTCGCCTTGGCCAACGCCTTTGCTAATTGCTTGGTCTGTATCTTGGTGGCATAACTCTAGGCCTGCATCTGAGGTTTGTCTGGCGGCCGATAGCGCAGGACGCTGTCGTCGACAATATAGGAAGGTCGTATGCGAGGACAGGGGTAGCATCTATAATGCTTCTGAGCCTCCTCGTTCAAGGAGCTGTCTGCCTCGCACAAACGCGGACGTTAAGAAGTGCGATCCCGACGATATCCGATCGGTCTTCGGCTGAAGAGCCCCGTTAGCCAGGGAACAAAAATGGCCAATATGTGCCACCCTTATCGTAGCAGGGGTCGGAGGCTTTTATGGACCTAACGGCCCGCGCGTTTTTAGTATTTGGTAGCATATGCCCGCATCTAAGGAATGTCTCGCCGCCGATAGGAGGAGGTTATCACCGATCTAAACTTTTGCAGCTTGGTGATGTGTTCCCGCATCGTACCTTGTTGCCGGCGAAGTAGCTGCCCCCAGCCTTCTGGAGGGCCTTCTCCAGGTTGCCCAGCCAACTGAGAAAATATCATACGGATACAACAGCACGTAGGGGGGGAAATTAGAGTCAACTGGAAGGTCGAAGGGCAAGCATACAGAGGGTTGGGACACATGCTACGATATAACAATATAGATATATATATATATTTTTTTTCGTAGAGGTGCACCACACCCGATTTTTTTTTTTGAGAAAGAACGAAAGAGCAACCCGGTGAGCAAACCTATGGCCTAGGCATTAAAAAAAAACACATTTGCAAAACAAGAATGACAATCCGACGATTTTGGGTTAAGGAGTTTTCCCGTCATTCAGAAACAAAAAAAGCCGAAAAATTGCTACCTCTATCGTAGCACGCGTCTTGGATAAAAAAGAACAATACCACTCGAGATTTACCACTGTGCAACACACTACCAGGTACTAATTTATTCCTTAGCAGAATAACCTACTATTACCGGGGAACATAGTAATCTAGTAATTAGGACCAAATATGGTTAGTAAAAACAGTGTAATATATAGGTTTTTGTGTACGTCGTGGGTACTGATTACTATGGCCCTCCGTAATATAAAAAACTTAAGTTGTGGACGCGATCGTAACAAGATGCACATAGCATATACGTCCTATATATCGCTAAAACACGCTTCTGTACACGCGACACAGCACTTTCGAACGTGGGGGTTAAAAACTATTGGCTTTTCAACTCTTGCGCGAAAGACAACTTTTTCTGAATTGTGTGAGTGTAGTAGGAAACACCCTGCCTCACGGACGTTTGACCCCGATATCCGTAATATGGTTTTTACGTTGTGGTGTCGCGTACTCTATTAATAACACTTTCTTGACACCAGGTACTTTTCTAGCGGTTCCTTGGGTTTTAGTCACACGCTCGAACATCGACAGAGTCTAAGTATCCCATATTCCAAGACGGAAGTACTTCGAAGTATAGCATCATCTATCCTGGCAAATCATCTATTAATAAGCACTCAGGCAAATATCAAAACGGTGCACATCGATCTCAACAGCAGTAACAATCAAGTGCCAACTACCGCATGGAATACTCACGTGGGAAGGAAGTCGCTGACCAAGCTCTGGCGCATTTCCATCTGGCGACATAGAACACGCACAGCAATGTTTGGGACGGAGGGGACAAACAACCATGCGTTCAGAATAAACTAGTATACCACTCTATAACCCCGCACACTTTGTCCTCTACCAAACGGCACAACGCACAACCAAGCAAAGGGTGTGTTATTCTACGTACCATGTATTATACAGGGAGCGGTTACAGCGAAGTGAGTGTGGCATGCACTCCTCCAACATGAAAAATGGCCTCCCCCAGTATCGCGGTATCGCGCTAGCGGTCCGGTGTACTGTCTGTCGCTATATCCATAACTGAACGTGCTAGACGGATCAACCTTCTATAAAGCACACCTTTTTTGCCTCGTCTTTCTCCTGCACGGTGGGGCGCAACGCCATGTGGTTGTCGCCGACAGAGTCTACAGCCGCGTCAGCATACGCCGCTTCAAGGGGGTCCTCAGGGTACAGGCCTGAATAGACACAACAGGGAAGGAAGAGAGGGAGAAATGATTCCGCAGTCGTTTTTGGTGTGGATCGCATGAGTGAGCAAGATGGCGATATAAACGCTTCAGCACTGCTGCACTCGATCCTGTTCTGTGGACAAAAGCACGCGGAACTAGACTACAGCAGTTGGGTACCCGATTTAATAGACACAAAACACGCCGTTGGCATCGCTCTTATCTCAGACTGGGAGCGATGTACTGGTAGGTTTTTATACTGGCGTCACAGCAAGTAACAACTCGATTGGACCGCTCATAAATCAGTTTCTCTCTCAACCAGGTACCTGGTATGTATCAACGCTCTTAAATCGGGTACAGCTCTTATATCGGGTACCTACTGTACTAGTAAGATAACTTTAGGACTTGGAAAACGGTTAACCTCGAATAGAGATATGCACGAGAGGTTAGAAGCAGGGATCGCGGTCGGTCACGCGGCTGCCTGTGGAGTTCTCACCAGAGCCGTGTGATTTCGGCTATATGGGCTACAAACAACTCCAACGAGTTGACGTTGGGACACAACTCCAACGAGTTGAGATGAATTACTGTACTCACTAGTGTA
>JAYJMJ010300120.1:0-10093 GCA_036873875.1 Laminaria ephemera | reverse complement strand
TGATTGACTTTCTAGTTGAAAGCTATGCGACTGAATTTACGATGGCAGAGATAGCAAAAAAAACAGATATGAGTAGTTGCCAATTTTCTCGATATTTCAATGCCGCATCTGGGAATACATTTACCGAATTTGTAAATAAATTGAGGATAAATAAAGCATGTCACATGTTAATAGATTCAGATAAATACATAAGTACGATTTGTTACGATGTCGGCTATAACTCGATAGCAAATTTTAATCGTCGATTCATCGAAATTAAACATATGACCCCGACGGAATACCGTAAATTAAGTAAAATTAGGTTTGATTGATGAGTGATAAAAATAACGGGATGGAATTTTCTGCAAACTTAGGTTTTCTTTGGACCGATCTTGCTCTGCCAGATGCAATAAGAGAAGCTTCTTTAGCTGGTTTTGACGCTGTAGAATGCCATATGCCATATGATTATAAGTCGAGCGATATAAAAGCGGTTTTAGATGAAACAGGCCTATCAATGGTCAGCTTAAATACACGTATTGGCATCAATGGTATGGATGACTTAGGCGTTGCTGCGAAGCCGGGACGTGAAACTGAAGCACATAAATACATAGATGAAGCAATTGCTTATGCAATAGATATTGATTGCGCTAACGTGAGCGTATTTGCTGGGCGAACAGGTAAAACACCTGAGGCTGAAATTGTCTATAGAGAGAATCTTACCTATGCAACCAAGCAAGCCGCTATAGTTAACAAGACTATTTTGTTAGAGCCTTTAAATACGAATGTTGCTGCGGACTATCATTTAACTAGTGTTGATGATGGAATATCAACGATTAAAGCTGTCGGTGCTGACAATCTTAAGTTGATGGTTGATTGTTTTCATACTCAGACCATGCAAGGTGATTTAAACAAAGTATTTAAGCGTTGTATTGATTATGTGGGGCATATTCAGATATCTGCTTTCCCAGATAGAGGCGAGCCAATAGGTGGAGAAATCAATTATCAAGAACTACTTAGTTATATTCAAGAACTAGGTTATCAAGGTCCATTTGGCGCAGAATATAATCCTAGAGGGGATATTTACGAAGGGCTCAGTTGGCTTAAACAGTTTTAAGACTGCGTAATATTATAATCCATTCGGTTAAAGCGATAACTTGATTTCTTTAGCGGAACCCATAGTTGCAATCGCTTGTTCAAGGTCAACTTGATCTGGATTGTTAGTGGATTGTGATTTCAGACGTTCATATAGTTCTGCTTGTTCCCAGGTTTCATATTTTCCATCTAGCGTCTGATGATAGGCCGCCCAAGGTATGAATTTAGTCAATGGGAATAGTTGTCCTGGTTGAGGTGAAATATCAACATTCAAACCTGAGATAAACAACAAGCGTTTTCCTTGATATTCAGGTTCTTGAACGATGCTGCGAAAAGCATGGTCAAATTCTACTTGAGTGTTCACTTGAGCTGCCTTCAATGCAGGCCATTTAGAGGTGACAATATAAGGCATTGCGTTAATCAAGTTGCTTTCGAGATGATCATCAGTTGATTTTCTAAAACTAAAAAGCTCTGGCCTCAAGTGTTTGCCTATTTCCATTGAGTCATCTTGTTTACAGTAATCACCCCCGATACTTTTTACTAATTGTCAATGGTGAATGTCGAAATTATAATAATCGATTTAAAAAATTTCACTAGTAATTTTTTAAAACTTCCATTTTTTGCTCCAAAATATAAATTACCCTTAGATTCAAAATAATAATCTGGTCCAGTCCCATAACCAGAACCAAAATTTCTACTCGATGCTAAACTAATATTACTTCCATTAAATTTAACTAAACCTTCCCCAACTAAACCACCAACATTTCTTTGAGTAAAATAAAATTCACCCTGATAAATATTATTTAATTTTGGCTGTCTATATTCATAAACTCCTCCTAAATTAAAATATTTTAAATTTGAACTAATTGAAAAAGTTGAAGTTTCAGAACCTAAAGAACTTTTACTATCTCCAGATATATAACTAAAACTCTCCAAAACTTTATCTCCAGTAACAATAATAATCTCAGCAGACCCAGACACATTTTGGACACAACCAGATACATTAATTTTAGCTAAACCTGAATAACTAGAATTAATATTACAATTTATCCCTCCAATAGTTATAGAACTAATAGACAAATTATCACCTGAATTAACATATAAAGTTTCTCCAATCAAATTTTCAACCTTAACTAAAGAATTTAAAGTTTTTTCCGAATCTGATTCCACACCAACTAAAACGGAACTGGAAAATTCTCCAAACCAACCTTGGAATCCAATAACTGAAACAATAGCAACCACTAACAATAAAGCAGTCGCAACAACAGGACTAACTGCTTTTTTAAAATATAAGATTATATAATTTTAAAAAACTAATTTCACTTTATAATTTTATAGTACTCTTATAAAATTAAATACTCGAAAAGTGAAAAAAATAATTAAAATTAATACCAATATCAACATTAAAAACAAAATAAATATAAAAAGTCAAAAATATTTATAAAACAAAAACAATAAATTATATCTATGAAGCAAATATCTGGAGTAGACTTATTATTTTTAACAAAAGAACTACAACTATTAGTAAATCAAAGAATTGAAACATTTTATTTTGAAAACCAAATTTTTTATTTAAGAGTATACGTAAGAGGAGTTGGACATAAATATTTAACAATTAATTTAGGTAAATATATTTATTTAGGAGATAAAAAAGAAGACTCATCTCACCCAAACCCATTCGTACAATTCCTTCGAAAATATTTAAAACCATCTTTTATCAGAAGTATAACTCAAGTAGGAATTGAAAGAATTCTAAAAATTGAAATCGAGAAAAAAATTGGTGAAGATGAAACTCAAGAAAATGGATTAAAAATTGGAAAATATAATTTATACCTTGAATTATTTGGAACTGGAAATATTATTTTAACAAACGAAAATAATGAGATTATGAATTCTTTAACAAAAAGAAAAATGAAAGATAGAACAATTATGAATAAAGAAGAATACCAACTTCCTCCACAACCACCACTAAATGTTCTAAACATAAACAAAGAAATTTTAAATCAAGAAATTCAAAAAACTGATTTAACAACTGTAAAATTTTTAGCAATTAAACTAGCACTTGGAGGAAAATTTTCAGAATACATATGTTCAAAAGCAAATTTTAAATCAGATGGTGACTCAAAAACTATTAACCAAGAAACTTTAATCAAAGAACTAGATAATTTATTCAAACAAAGTACAGATGCTTATCTTGAAAAAGATGGAAAAGATTTTTACCCAATTGAATTTAGTAAAGATAATTTAGAAAAATGTGAATCTTTTAACTCATGTATTATTCAATATTTTTCTCAATTCAAAAAACAAACTGACGCACGTGAAAAAGAATTAGATAAACAATTAAAAAGATTAAAAGATAGATTAAAAAAACAAGAAAATACTAAAACAAGAACTTTAAAACAATATTCAGAAAATAATGAAATTGGAACAAAAATATTTGAAAGTTATGGGACAGTTGATGACTTATTAAAATCAATAAACAAGGCAGCAAAAGAAAAAGGTTGGGAATCAGTAGAAGAATCAATTAAAAATAATGAACAACTTTCAAAACTAATTAAAAAATTAAACTACAAAAAAGATGAAATTATACTAAATTTAGAATAATTAAAAATTAAATTATAAAACTTTATGAAAACATTGTTTTCATAACAGCTTAGAAAAATTAAAAGTATATAACTAAAATAATATATTAAAACAATAAGTAAACCCAAATAAATATAAACTAAAAAAACATAAAACAAGTATGTTAAACAATTTATTTGGTCACAAAATTTCTAAAGAACTAGAGAAAACTCAAAAATTATCCCATTTAAGAAAACAATTTTTAAAAAGAATTAAAGAAGCAGAATTTGAAGGGAACTTTCAAAAAGAATTAACTTACTATACCGCTGAAATTAGAACTCTACATCTAAGTCATAAAATTTATGAAGAATTTGAAGCATTCCTACACGGAGAACTTCAAGATAAAAAGTTTCAAACATTAAAAATTACAGAAAATCAATCTGAAATTGAAAATAAATGTAATTTAATTTTAATTAAATTCAGAGATATTTTTACTGGAATTTCCAAACCTGGAGGAGAACTTCACCAACTAATACAACTTGTAGACAAAGAAGTAGCAGAATTAGAAAAATTCCAAAACTCACCTGAATCAATTCAACAAAAAATTAAAGATATGTCAGAAATTTCAACAGAAGAACAAATTGAAGAAGTTTTAGAAAATAAAATTATTGAAAAAATTAACCAATTTCTAAAAGAAGCAAACTTAACTAAAAAAGAAGTTAAAAAACTTTCAGACTACTTAATTAAAATAAAAAATGCTCCATTTCAAGCTGGAGAAAAACTAGAAGAAAATGCATCATTATTTGCATTAACAGTTGTAAGTTTAGGTTTAATCTCATCAATCGGAGGGGCATTTGGACTACCTGGCGTTGCTATATTTGGAAGTTTATTCAGTGGAGTAGCATTTGGTGGTGAATTACTACAATCTCTTCCATGGCTTGATAAAAAGCTTGGACCTAAAATTCAAAATTTCCTAAATGTACATCAAGGAATAATCCATAAATTAACCAAAGAAAAAGAAAATATTACTAAAAATAAATAGTTATAATCACTCACCAACATATAATGGTGAAAATTTTGTGAAATAACCTTCTGAACTCCCACTATGATTTCCACTAAAAGAAATTAAATTATCACCAGTAATATTTGAATATAAATATCCTGTGGCATAAATATTATTATTTTCATCAACAAAAATAGAATTAATTCTAGTATTACCTGAATCTCCCAAATATTGACCCCAAATTGAATCTCCAGTTGAATTAAATTTAATAATAATTCCCTCATATCCACCAGAATAAGTTCCATTAAAAAGAATCAATCCATCATCTAAAGTATTACCATTTATATATCCTCCATAATAAATATTATCATATTTATCTAAAAACAATTTAACATCCTTATTAGAACCTAGTCCTGAATAACTAGCCGTACCAATATATTTGTTCCATAAATTATTTCCAAAAGAATCAAATTTTAATAAAATATGTTCATAAGACCCTCCAAAATTTCCGGAAAAAGGCAACAAATTATCATCTATAGAAGGTGTTCCAATATGTCCAGTCACATAAATATTATCTTCTGAATCAACTACAATAGAAGTTAATTGATTATCTGAAGAACTTAAAGCTCCCACAAATTGTCCAAAAATATATTCACCCTCCAAATTAAATTTCAGAAAAAAACCTTCTCTCCCACCCGAATAATTCCCATTTAAAGATAATATATTATTTTCATTAATATCAACTGCATTTCCAGCAACATAAACATAACCATTTTTTACAAATATTGATTCAACATAATCTCTATCAGAACTACCAATCCATTGCCCCCATAAAGAAGTCCCATTAGAATCAAAACTAGCTACATAACCATCCCAATTTCCCTCACAGGTCCCATTAAAATTTACTAAATTATCATCATTACCACAACCACTATATCCTCCAACAAATACTTTACTTTCATAAGTAAAAATACTTGAAACTGAATCTGAAACTGCCCTACCAATCCACTGCCCCCACAAAGAATTACCACTTGAATCAAATTTTAAAATAAATCCCTCAGACCCAGTAGATTTTGTTCCATTAAAAATAATTAAAGAATCATCAGAAGAAACACTATTTAAAAATCCTCCCACATAAATATTATTCTCAAAATCAATTGAAACTGAATTAACTAAATCATCATTAGTTCCCCCAATCCATTGTCCCCATAAAGAATTACCACTTGAATCAAATTTTAAAATAAAACCTTCCTTCCCCCCAGAGTAATTCCCATTAAAAGAAATTAATAAATCATCTGAAATGTTCTCTGAAGTTATATATCCTACAACAACAATATTTCCTAACTTATCAACTGCAATCGAATTAATTAAATCAGATAAATTTCCCCCAACAAACTGACCTAATGTAGAATTATATCCATAAATTTCTAAAATTGGCGATATATCTAATCCAATATTTTTAAGATATACATATTTGGTTAAAATTTTTTTATCAGTTATAACATTAATTTCTGTAATTTGAGTTGATGAAAAATTTAGGCAAAGCCCAATATTAAAACTAACTCTACCAGAATAATTTCCCTCAATAATATCACAAGTTATACTATCAACTTGTATAGAATTAATACTCATATGTTCTCCCGCATTAATATATAATTTATTCCCTATTATTGACTCAATTCCCACATAATTAATTATTTGATTTGAATCACTTTCAACATTAACAAAAAGATTTGACGAAAATTGACTAAACCAACTTTGAAATCCAACAACTGAAATTACTGAAACAACTAATAATAAAGATATTGCTATAACTGGACCAATTGCTTTTTTAATATTAAAACATAACATATTATACTTGAAAAATAAATATAATATTTATAAATCGTATTTACTATTATAAAATTAAATAAAAATAATTATTAAATTATTTTTCAACAACAACTAAAATATCATTCTTTGATAACTTAGCATCTTGAGAAGGTAACAATTCAACTGTTGCATCAGAATTTCTATCAATTCCAATCAAAACTTTATTATCACCTAAATTTAAACTAGAAACTAAATCTCCATCCTTAATATCTAAACTTGATGTTTTAATCTCACAAATCTTAGCACCAACTGACAAAGTAGTAATTCTCCTAACCCACTCAACAGCATGCGGAATAATAATTGATAAAGATAATAACTGACCCCCAATTTCTGAAGGTGAAACAATATGATTAACTCCAGCAGAATACGCAATTTCAAAATTATTACTCTCATCAACTCTCCCAATTAAATTAGCTCTAGAATTTAACTCCTTAACTAAATGCGCCATTAAAATTACATCATGATCCTCACGCATACCTAAAAGCACAACATCAGCACTAGACAATCCAGCCTTAACCATATTAAACTTATTAACATTCCCAGTAACAAAGTTTATACCTAAACTTTCATGATGTTCCTTCTCACCTAAATCAATATCATTAGATAAAACAGTAATTTCATAATCTTCAGTAACTAATTCTTCAACACAACTCCTAACAGTATAATTCCAACCACAAATTAAAATTTTCTTCCCACCTGATTTCAAAATATTTGAAGAATTAGATTCTTCTTCACAATCTGAAGTTTTATTTATTGTAATTAAACTATCTCCATCACATAAAATATAATCTTTTGAAGGAACAGACTCAACCTTTTTTGAACTAAAAACATAAATTGCAACAAGTAAACTATTACTTTCTAAATTTAAATCAGAAACTTTTTTTCCTAAATATTCATTATCTGAACTAATTAAAATTTCTCCTAAATTTGCCCCATAATTTAAAGAAATAATTTCAGACACAGCACGCACAACACTTGGCTCTTTCAAAGCACTATACAATAAATTACCTCCAATCTCAGAAGGTGAAACAATGTGATTACACCCAGAATTTAAAGCAATAGAAGAAAAAGAATGATCATCAATTCTTCCAATAATAGAAATACTTGGATTTAAGTTTTTAATCTGAGAAGTTCCTAAAATAACTTTAGAATCCTCAGGCATAGTTAAAATAATTTCCTTAGCTAATTTAATTCCAGCCTTAATTAAAGTTTCATCATCACTAATATTTCCAACAATAAACTCAACTTCCAAATGAGAAGACACATCAGATAAAGAAACATCAGCAACAACAACAACTTCACGACCTTGTTTAATTAACTGTGGAATTGCATTTTTCGCAACAGCATTATATCCCATAATAATCACATGTCCTTTTTTACGAGTTTTTCCAAGACCCATTAAATTATTCATATTAACAGACATAATTTTAGTTGAAATCTGAGATAAAATATATCCTAATAAACCAATACCTACAAGCATCACAAACATTGTAAAAATTTTACCTACATTTGTAGTTGGAGAAATATCACCATACCCAACTGTTGAACTTGTAGTTACAGCCCAATAAATTGAATCAAAAAATCCAACCCCCTCAATTTTACTAAACCCATAAGCAAAAATAAATAATGCTAAAATAAAAATACCAACTCCCTTAAAAGTTTCAGACTTTTTTAACTTTAAAAATAACTTTTTTAAATTCATAATATAAAAACAAATTTAATATTAATAAATCTTACTAACTTAAAAAAATTATTTAGCAATAGTTTCAATATTTACAATCCCAGTATCATCTGCAACCAAAACTTCATACCTATCTCCAAAATTTAAAGAACAACTACTAACATCAACACTTTTCAAACCAGACACACTATTAGCTCCTATAAAATTATTATAAGTTTCATTAATCTCTAATCCTGATAATTCTCGATCAAATAATCTAACTTCCTCATAAGTCCCATTAAAAGAACCTGTTGTAGTTTGACTTAATCTAAATAACTGTTGATAAGGTCTCCAAGAAATATTATCTAACATTTCATTTTTAATTAAATCCTCATTAAGATAAAGTGAAACATTATTTGAATTAGAAAAATCATAACTAAAAGAAATCATATCATAACTTGAACCTAAATTATCGCCAAATACACTACCAAGTTCATAAGGTCCCGCACCATTTTGTTGTGCAGCAAATTGAAAATCTCCATTAGAAGTACACCTTAAAAAAAAATGATTTCTATTAGATGCATATGCATCAAATAACATATAATCATTACTATTTAAAGAACCATTACAATCAACTTTTACATATAAAATAATAGTTCCAGCATTTTGCGGAAAACCAGTATTAAATAAAGTTGGAAAATCAACATAATCCCCATATCCATCAAAACTTAAACTACTATCTAAACTAGAATCCTCAAAATTTACAAACTTAGCTTTTTTAGAATTATATAAATCTAAAACTTCTAGTTCAGATAAAGCTCTAGAATAAATAGAAATTTCATCCAAAGTCCCATTAAAATTTTTTTCCCTAAACTTACCAAACCTTAAAGAATCACTATGAACATTATTAGTTAAATTATTAACCATATCAACTTTTAAAACTCCATCAACATAAACTTTAATATCATTTTTATCATAAACTAAACTTAAATGATGACTTTTATTATAATCTCCAATCAAAAAAGTTTGAGAAATTTCATCAGTTGAATTTGATAAAACAAATTCAAATTCACTCTCTGGGCCAGTCATCAAAATCCCATATTCATAAGATAACCAAGAATCAGCCTTCCCAAAAAGTCCCATCTGATGGGCAGGTCCATTTAACCCAGAAGTATTAAACCACAAAGAATAAGAAAAAGAATTTGAAGAATCCATAATAAATTGAGCCCCATTTGAAATAGTAATTTCAGCAGATAAAGCATTCCCTCCAGAAAAATTAACACACTCCCCACTCAAACAACCAACATTACTAACAGTATAATTTCCTAAAATAGAACGATTATAACTAGTTTTATCATCAATATCCCCATTATCAAAATCCATTACTAAAATAGTATCACCACCATAAAAAGTTCCATTATTCCCATTTCCAGAATAATCATAAATTGTTGAAGAATCATCATCAAACTTCCACCATCCTAAAAGACCACTACTTTCAATTTGATTAAACGAATTCAAAAAACACATTTCAACTCCATTTGAATCTAAAATTCGTACACTACTAACACTTGACTTTTCATTTGAAAATAAATATAATTTATTATTAATAATTTTCTCAACTCTCAAATAAGATGAACTACTCGAACTATCCCTTTCAACATCAACTAAACTAGAACTAGAAAAATTATCAAACCAACCCTGAAAACCAACTACAGAAAGAACTGCAACAACTAATAATAAAGCAGTAGCCACAACTGGACTAACTCCAAATTTATTAATTTTATTAAACATAAAATAAATATAAAATAAATATTTATAAATAATTATAACTCAAAAATAAAAAAATAATTTAAAATAAAAATAATTTTAAAATTTCTATCCAGCATAACAACAATGACACTTACACTCATTAGAACAAGGACCAT
>JAYJMJ010300094.1:0-10094 GCA_036873875.1 Laminaria ephemera | reverse complement strand
ATCGACTGCTGCTCAACTGTTGTGTATCTGTATATACAGTACGGACGCCGAGCGCACGAGAGTACTCGTACGTAGTACCCTGTAGTGCTGCTTGCTGCTGTACGAACGAGAAATGCGTTGTTGTGACGGATGGCGGATGGCGGACGGGTTTATGTTTTCTTGTGTTTGCAGTGTTTTCTTTCTCTTCACTCAAAATTGTTTTTTAATGCACCCCTTGGCAGTACTGTGGCACTAACAGCGTCGAGTTGCTTACCGGTATGCCCTCAGGCATTACGGCATGCGCGGAGCCGGAGGCGGGCGTCAGCCCACCGAGGCGAAGCCCCCCTTGTCGATACAAATACAATATTGTTGGTGGTGTGCCCTGAGCGCTCCTCAGCTTTTTTTAGACGTTTTTGTTTGCGTTTTTCGTGTTTTCTCGTGACGAGGACCACCGTTCGGTCCGAAACTCCCTCATGGTGCTCCCCGATCCCTACTGCGCCGGGGGCGCCTCGACCGCGCTCGCGCAGTGCCCTGAGTCAAACGTGGTTATCATTCAAAGGCGGGCCAAAGTCTACTTTTGAACCCTGGAAACCCCAGGGCCCTTGGTTCGATTCTTACCGTGGCCGCTTTTTTTTTAAGTTTTTTTTTTAATTGAAAAATGTTTTTTGTTTTATGTTTTTTTTTCACTTGAAAAAGTGTATACTTGTACCAGGTATTTTTTCATCTTGGGCCAAAACCCCAAAGTCATATTGGCATGGTCACGAGCATATGATATGATACAGCTGTCTGCCGCATGTACTGACTGCTGCTGCTATTAATAGTGCTGCTTGCTGTTTTTTGTTGGTACTGGATTGTATGTTTGTACTCGTACCGTCAGGCAGGTAGTATATGACGTGCGAACGAGCGCATTATATCATACCACCGGTATGTAGGAGTACCCGTAGTACTGTAGTAGCGCTGCTGCTGTACAAACGAGTTTTGCTGCTGCTGCTGTACGAACGAGTACCACTTTCATGTAGGCCCAAGAGGAAAAACGGCGAAGGAACTAGATGAGTGCGATCGATGGTGATGGTCTTCGAAGCACTTGGGTCGGCTCTCCTTCATCGTGTTGCTTCCGAGTGTGGGCGAATGCTGTGTTTTTGCTTTAACTTTTGTATGCTACATATTGTGCCAGATGGCGATCTTTGTTTTACTGCTGTTCATTGTTTTCTTTCTCTTCGCTCAAAGATTATTTGTTTTATATGTAACTCTTCGCAGTACTCTGTAGCATTCACGGTCTGGATTTGCCTACGTACTACAATACATCCGCTGTCATTACGGGCATGCGCGAAGTCGCAGGCGGGCATCAGCCCACCGCGGCGAAGCCCGCCGTGTACAAATACGACACTGTTGGTGGTGTGCCCTGAGCGCTCCTCAGCGTTTCTTAGACATATGTTTTTTTGCGTTTTTCACGCTAGCGCGCGATGAGGTGTACCTCTCGGTCCAGAACTCCCTCATCGTGCTCGCCGACCCCGACTATACAGACTGTGCCGGGGGCGACCTCGGCCGTGCTCTTGCCGTGTCGAGGTGGGGCGTCCTGCCCTCATTTGTTTCTGGGCGGGGCGGACTGTTTTTTTCGTTCCGATTTCCCCCTGCCCCTAGATGGTACCGCCTTATTATCACTGTACGTATAATATTCATGTCAACCTCACACCTCACACCCTCACGCAGCTCCCCTCACGGAGTAGTAGGTCAGCCTACGATATGCTTCGTTGCTGACCCTCGGGGGTGTGGTTATGATTTTCCTCATCGTGCCCCACCGTGCTCCCCTGCACCGACTGCTGTGCCGGGGGCGGCCTCGGGCGAGCGTCATGTATGTGTTAATGCTGTTGCTGCTTCTGCTTCTCATGCCTGAAATGTTTTTGCTGCTGACCCCCGTGAGTATGGTTGTGCAACCCAACCCATCTCGGAGGTGTGTCTCCGCATCTCAAAACTGAAAGACGAGATGCATCTTCTTCGGAACTGTACCGTCTCGTCATTGGCATTTGGCGTCTCCCCGGGGGTCTCCTGCCAGCGTATATTTCGTATGGTACGTACGTGTACGCTATGCTGCTGATGCTGCTGAGCTTGCTGCACCAACGTAATCGCCGGCGCTTCGTACAATCGATTGAGTCCATCGACTGCTGCTCAATTGTTTTGCATTTGTATACCCAGTACGCACCCCAAGCGTACGATAGTACTCGTAGTACTGTAGTGCTGCTGCTGTACGAACGACTAATGCGTTGTTGTGTCGGAGGGCCGATGGTGGATGGCAATATTTGTTTTTTCTTGACTTTGCAGTGTTTTCTTTCTCTTCACTCAAAGATATATATATATTGATGCACCTTTTGGCAGTACTGTCGCACTGCGTAACGGCCTCGAGTTGCATATCGGTACGCCCTCAACCATTTGGGGCATGCGCGGAGCCGTAGGCGGGCGTCAGCCCACCGCGGCGAAGCCCCCTTTGTGTACCGAATAATATTGTGAAACACAAATGGTGCTCCAACGATATCGGGTAGCTCCTCAGTTGGGAAGCCCCGACGGATAGGAATATATTGGCCAAAAAGTGCCACCCCTACTGTAGCACGTGTCGGTAGACACACCACCTCTATGAAAGGAGCTGGTGCCTTGGTAAAGCCAGAGGCCGTCGTGTGGTGGAGCACAAAAAACTCGCGAGTTTACCAAACGCACCATTCAAGGGGCTCCTGTTAGGTAATCGGCCCGAGTCACTCCGTATCCGACAATAGCCGTGACCACAACTAGCACATACGCACCGACGTAAGGGAAATATTCGTGGGAAATCGCCTCCCGCGATGACGACCAGGTTGTGACTCACGTTGAATATTTTATTGTGTCGGGAGCGAATCCTGGATAATCCGGGGAGAGGGCTTGACTTGCCATTGCGTTTAATCAAATCCATGTGATACCTCTGCTGTGACCTATGAACTGACCAAATTCGCCGTGCAGAATAGTACACATACAAGGGTCCATAGAGCTACGGTGACAAGCGCAGCCAACGTAAACAACAGAGAAAGAAGACTCCGTCACTAGCATACACCACAGGCACCCTCTACTCGTCGCTTATCAACCCTCTTGGAACCCAGGTGTAGCGATCTAAAAGACAAGAAATGCGGCACTATCAACCGTCGAGGAAGAGCGAGCAGCAGTGCGTGTCACCTTAGCTGCGCATTTCGCCCATCTCTCTACGTTACACTGTGAACACATCCCCTACCCCAGCAGCCCGGGCAGCTTCGCATAGCCGCTGCTGTAATCGTCATTTGTTTTCGACACTGACAATCTCGAATCTTCAAAAGGGGTTAGCTAATAGCTTTCTTCTTCAGGTAGGCTTGGTTGTAGTGTATGGCGGCCTTCAACTCAACAGCGTCAGCCTTCGCCTCGCGTGCAAGATTCTTTAAGATGTTTCGCTATGAACGTCCGCGTCGCATCGCCGTCGATGATCCGTAATAATAGCATGCTGTCGTGTGATACCTGACCTGACCTTTGACCTGATGACCTGAATTGCACGCTGCCTAGTTTCGTCGCCATGCTCGTCCAATAGAGACTGCTGTTTTTTTGTGGCGGTCGACGAAAGAAATTGAAGGTGATGTCATACGAAGTATGATATTATTTTGACGTTTGCCATCCGAAGATGTACAATTTTTACAAATTGGAAGAAGTGGAGGTGATACCATAAGGTATGTTACTGTGATGATGATTGCCATCCGACAAATACTACCTTTGGCGACAAACGACTTGGACGATGTGTGTTTGGTCAATCGGAGTGCTCGTGGCATGTGTTTTTAGTCATTCCCAGATTGTTCCTGAATTTGGCTTCAGAGTGACCAGGTGCACCGTGTTTTAGCCACTGCCCTCTTTTTGTAAACGTACAAAACGCATGCTATTAGCTCATCTGCACGGTCTTCGCCGGCGGCCGCGGGTCCTTTCTCGCGCTTCCGGCTGCGGGGCACGCAGGGGGTCCGTCGGCACAATACAACGCACGTTTGGACCCTGTCCAAGCTCTGTGGCACGTGCTCTGGACGTGCACAGTCAAGATAGCAAACGATTTTTCCAGGGGTCGATTTCCGTCTTGTCACCGCCGCGTAGGTGCCATGGAGCCCCCTATTTAATATTATTTCGGGGTGTTTTGCTCTGCTTCTCAGCGCTCATGTATCACACGACCCTACATGCTCTGTGCGTGTGGCAGACACGGTTCAACAGCAGCCGCTCTGAAAGCTCTTCCCTGTGTGACAGCCATGGACGGCGCTTTTGCGTGTATATGTAGGTATGTGTGTGCGAGTGGAGTGTGTGCTGTCATGAGAACACAAACCAATCAAAGAGTGGTGCAATTGTTTTTTCTAAAGCAGCCGCTCAGCTGCGCAACCACCTTAATCAGTGCACAGCAGCAGTACAGCTGCAGCGGTACAACAGCAGCGGTGCTTCAAGCTCTTGCCTTTGTGACGGTAGTCACGGTGCCTGTGTGTGGTTGATGTACTGTACAGCAGGAAATCGAATCACGACCAATTTTTCACGTCCAGTGCAATGAAATCATTAATACATCGTCGAACCTCCTACTGTCGTCTGTACCAGGTATTCAATCTCGTGCATAGGAACACCTGTGTTCCCCCTTTTCAACTTGCGACACCCCCGCAATTTCAAGTCAACCACATCCCGAAGGGGAACCTTGTACGTAGGTACCAAATTAATATGTTTCGCACATACAATTACAAGCTCTTCTTTGGCGGCTGCGGGCCGTTTCTCGCGCTTTCGGCTGCGGGGCACGCAGGGGGGGCGCCGGTACAATACAACGCATGCCTGGGTACCGTGGCGCGTGCTCTGGGCGTCTAAAGTCGGGCGAGCAGGCTCTTTTTCAAGGGATTGCGTCCCGCCTGGAAGAGCCGCGCAGGACCATCGAAACCTACAATTCCACTTTCTTCATAAAAAAAAAATTGCCCTGCTGCAGTAGTAGATGCGTGTGGTAATCGAGAGTCTGGGGCTTGACGACGATCTTTGCAGTTAGGCGAGGTAATCAGCATTCATGATCATGGTTGGAAGGACTCATGTTGTATTATCGGGGAGAGAGTACCAGAGAGAGTGAAGACGTTCACCTCGGTCGTCGAGACGTCGATTCGTCACAGCAGTTACACCAAAGACAAATATCCCGGGGAAAACATGCCTTCCACCTACTATACGTATTCCGCCGCACAAGACTGTGCGACACCCCATAGCCTTACTCCAAGCATACTCAACAGCCTCCCTGCTCGGTGTACGCATAGTATATTCATTTACATATAAAGAAGGGAAAAACCTCGGGGGAAACTTCCTAGAACACACAAATCAAATAAATCAAAACCAAATGTAACCAAACAGCATTGCTGAGCTACAACAGCCCCCTTGTTGGAAACCCCCTCGATGTATCATTGCCAGGTAAAACGGCAATTATTCAAGCACAAAAACTCAGCATAAACGTAACTTACGGACTGCCAATGAAAAACGACAATCATTTAACCAGCAACATAAACCAAACTCCAAAATAAATTTCGTTGGCACTTCGCTTGTGGCGCCGCCGCAGACAGCGGGGGGTGGGGTGGCTTCGTTCGCTGCTGTGCCGACGCCGCCGGAAGTACCGGATGTGTGGTGTGTGCCATCGCTGCCGTTACCGCAGTCGTCGATGATGGCGGAACATGAAGGCATCGAAGCCGCACTCACTAACGATCGGTCGTCTCCTGACCTTCCCCCCCAATTTGAAGAGAGTGACGTCGAGAAAGGAGTGATGCTGTGAAGGGGGTTATAACATTGCAGTTTCACTGCAACTTTGTCATGAACATGGGGTGACTTTGATGTTGTGTTGGCTGGAAGGAAAATGGAGGAGTAGGTTTTGAATCAAAATGGATTGATATAGATGAAGTGACGGGGGCCATTGCTTGATTGAGGAATGTTTTCAGGTAACAGAGAACATGCTATTCGGAGGAGACGATTGGTATCACGTCCGAGTGAGCAGTTGTTGACGTGACAGCTGGATAACCCAAACATTGGTGTGACTGTGGTAGTGTTTGTACAGTCAGCTATTTTTGGGAGAGTTGGTATGCATTCAGGAGACGTATTTTGGAGTTTGGTTTATGTTACTGGTTAAATGATTGTCGTTTTTCATTGGCAGTTAGTAAGTTACGTTTATGCTGAGTTCATGTGCTTGAACAATTGCCGTTTTACCTGGCAATGATATATCGAGGGGGTTTCCAACAGGGGGGCTGTTGTAGTTCAATACTATTCTTCGATTTGGTTTGGTTTTGATTTATTTGATTTGTGTGTTGTTGTAAGAGGTTTCCCACGAGATTTTTCCCTTCTATATATATGCAAATGGATATCCTATGCCGTACACCGAGCAGGGTGGCTGTTGAGTATGCTCGGAGTAAGGCTATGAGGTGTCGCACAGTCTTGTGCGGCGGAATACGTATAGCAGGTGGAAGGCATATTTTCCCCGGCATATTTATATCTTTGGTGTAACTGCCGTGACAAACCGACGCCTCGACGACCGAGGTGAACGTCTTCACTCTCTCTCTGGTACTCTCTCTCTGATAATACAACACGAGCGTAATCGGGAGTCTGGGGATAGACCGGTCTTTGCAGTTAGGCGAGGTAAACAGCATTCATGATCATGGTTGGGAGGACTCGTGTTGTATTACCAGGGAGAGAGCACCAGAGAGAGTGAAGACGTTCACCTCGGTCGTCGAGACGTCGGTTCGTCACAGCAGTTACAGCAAAGATAAATATCCCGGGGAAAACGTGCCTTCCACCTACCATACGTATTCCGCCGCACAAGACTGTGCGACATCCCATAGCCTTACTCCGAGCATTTCAACATGTGGATGGTGAGTCTTCCTAAGGTGGCTATTTACGCACTCTGGTTGACTAAGGAGTATTTTATAAGCGGCTAAACCAACCTAGCGTCTTCCCAAGCCACAGCATCCCGATCCGGCCGAATCAACCAAGCACAGCATCCAAACCCGCGGAGTCAACCTAGAGCTTTCACAAGCCACAGCATCCAAGCACAGGTCACCCCATAGCGTTCGGGTTAGTGTTAGGGTTAGGGTCGGGCGGTCGACTTTAGGCGCCACGACCAAAATCCTCGTAAAGATTCACTATCAAGGTGAAACTACACCTCCCCTCCTGCTCTCGGCTGTCTGCTGCTGTATTACACCGCCTTTCAAGTTCCGTATTTCGTGGCAGCCACAGTACAACAACAGCCGCGCACTTCGATGTGTTCGGTTTGCGACAGCCGCAGACGGTACTTCTGTTCGTGTGCGCGTGTGTGCGTGTGAGCTGTCATCCTAAGGAACATAATCGGGACGATTTCAACTTCCAATCCACACTTGTGAATTTCAAAAGCAACTGCGTCGTCACAGCAGACTGCTGTATACGGAGTCCTACAGCAGCACCGGTACAACAAACAGCAGCAGGCGAGCTTCAAGCTGTTGCCTTTGTGACACAGCCACGGGGGCTTTAAAGTGTGTGTGTGCGGTGCTCGGCAGGAGATCCAAAGCATTACCCAACTTTCACGTCCACTGCAGACATCAAACGCACATCGTCGAACCTCACACATGCTCATATGCTTGTGTTCCCCCTTTTCAACTTGCGACACCCCCCGGATGTCAAGTAAACCACATCTCGAAGGGGAACCTTGCAAACCTTGTATTTTCTACAAGTACCCAATCAATGCATGCACTGCAGATAATTCGGCGGTGGTCATGGCGTGTTCTTGGTGGGATCGACCGAGCCCCTGAGCCCCGCCTAGCACACCCGAACAACATAGTTTCAACGTCTTCGGTCACACCTCGAGCGGGACCTGCATGGCTGATCGTTCCTATAAACGAGTGCTAGGTACTGCTGTACAGCACATAGATCCAGGATCCAGGTTTCGCGACGCCTGAAACATGTACGAGCAGCTGTACGAGTATACCCTGGCACCTGATGTAATATAATACCAGGTACCTGATACTGGTACAAGGTAACATGTATGATATGATACCGGTACCACGGCGGTACCGTACAATGTGACTCTCGATGTACGTTTTCCTTTCTTAACAAAGATTTTGCCTACGCTCTGCCCTCGGTATTGCAGCTAGACGCGATGTACACACCTTGTCCCCTTCTCGGCACAGCGTCTCCAAACCGGCTGTTGGGTGTGGGCGCCTGTCGTGTGTCGTGTGTCGTTGTCTTCGTCTCCGTCGTCTCCGCATATTGGGTTTCCAGCGTAGTTTGAAAGCTTTAAATTTCCGGGGTCGGGTGGTTGGTGGCCCCTTCCCGGCCCCCCAGTCGACCAGCACAGTCGGCCAGGCGCCAGTGTGGCGATAGACTTCAGCGCGACAGCAGCTTTGTTTGGAGACGCCGCACGAAGACGAAGTCCGAGGTGGGTTTGTCATGTCTTAGCTCCAGTACCGCGGGCAATGGGCAGGCCAAATCACACGCATTGTTCAAAAATCGCCGAAAAGGTACGACACACATGAGAAAAATACAAAAATGCAACAACAGCAGCAGCACTACCCATACGAGTATATACGCGCACGATTACTACCGCGCTCGTACTGCTCTGTATATCACACATACGAGTTCAGGGTTCGTAGGCACTCATCGTACAAGAGGAGAACTTGGCACACCCCTCGTCAGGAGAACCACAGCGCAGCCCAGGGAAGCGGTGAAATGAGACCTTCGCATGCAGTACAGAACACCTTCGTATAGAAAACCAGGCTGAGATTCACACAAAATAAGAAATCGGGGAGGAGTTATACTGAAATTAGTGAAGATCCCACCCTCTCCCAAATAAGAAGCTCAGCCTGTGGGTCAGTATTTCTGTTTCTTACTGGTACTATTTGTACGTAAAGGTGTTTTTAGGTGTAGACCACAAAACAACCTGCGCCAGCGCCCGCTCAAGGTGGGTTTGTCCTGCAAGGCTGCACGGGCCGGTTTGATCGTTCGCCAGGGTGCTTCTGGGTACTTGCGTATTATATTTCAAACGCGCGGAATGACAGCAGCAGCGACACAGCAGCCCCGGCGCTGTTGCCAGGCGCTTCGGAATGTGGCACAACACTAGAAACCCAAACCGACCGGCCAAACGGCCTTCTTGGTTACGTATCGTAGTGTACACGAGTACCAGGGTCTTTATCCTCCAAGTTGCTTGCGGTTTGGCAGCAAGCAATGCTGGAGAACTACAGCAGCAGTAGTAGAAGCATCGGTGGTTGATGGTGTTTGCGTACAGCAGCAGTATAATATTGTACATACGGAAGTGTGGTGAGCTTAAGCTTTATTTTTCCCCACCCGCCGGAGGATATAAAAATAAATAAATAAATAAAAATTGTACATACGTACGTCCCATTGATTAGATTGATTGGTGGTTGATTGGTGTTTGTTGCTCATCATGGTTGACCACGAGAGGAACGTACTGCTGTTCTAATATACCGTACTTGGAATTCTACACATGGGGACAGCAGTGCCCACAGCAGTCTGCAAGAGTTTTCCGTGGAATGAACAGCAGTATTTAAATAGTCGCAATGTAACATATTCAAATGATACGTATCACACTGCTGTATGTATGTACAAGCAGCAAGCACCCAAGACACATCCACTGCTCGAACACTTGTATCAGAATAATTAATCATTTGACCAAAAACAGCACTGAAGTTCAAGTTTTGAACATTCAATTTTTCGAACTGAATGAACATGTCAACAAACGGCATACTCAAGCTACAGCAGTAGATGCATCGTGTATCATGTTACAAGGTTCCCCATCGGGAGGGGGTGGACTTGATATCCCGGGGGCGTCGCAAGCCAAAATGGTTGGAAATGTCTAATAATGTGTATCACTGCAAAATGGGGAACACAGGCGTTCCAATGATATGTATGAGCTACCAGGTACTGTTTTTGCTACTGCTGTATGCTTCGTATACCTGGTATAAGGTCCGACGATTTTGTGTTTGTGAGTGTTGCATTGAACGTGAAAATGTTGCCGTGGTTCGATATCGTGCGGCAGTGCACCAACCACACACACATACACCGTGACTACTGGCACAAAGGCGAGAGCTTGGAGCACGGCTGCCGTTGTACCG
>JAYJMJ010300083.1:0-10096 GCA_036873875.1 Laminaria ephemera | reverse complement strand
TGCAAATATCGGTTTTTCATATTTTTATGGAATGGGTTTCACAAAATATAGTTATCCAGTAATGGCTGTTTCTGCATATGCTATTAGCCTTATTGTCGCTTTTTTTGTTCAACAAATTTTATTAAAAAACAAAGATATAATATTTGCTGATTATCTTTCTATGTCATTTGTTATAGTTGGTTTATTTATTATGATTTATAGAAAAGAAATTAATAATTATATTTTTTTATAAAATATTTGATATATTTTTTTGTTTGTATTATAATAAGTTATTAATTACTTTTAAAGGCAAACAAAAATGAAATTTCTTTTTATCTTAATTTTTTTTATTGGATTTTCTGGATTCGTTAAAATAGCATTAGCCTTATCCTTATTGTTTGTTGCTATCGACTTTTTTAGAGAAGGTTTTAATGTTGAAAACGTAGTTTTAAATTTTTCCTATCTAGGCATCTTTTATTTGATTTTCTTTGTGGCTCTTGCTCCAATTTCTTAATATACTTGATTTTTATTTTTTTGTTGATACAATTTGTCACGACAATTATATAACTGAGGTGATTTATGGAATCTTTAAGTAATAATTTTAAATATAAACAAGGTAAAAAAGTCGGATATAATATTAGTATGCCAGATCAATATGGTAATTCTTTTGTTGTTGAGAATGTTTCTTATTTTGACAAAAGCAGAATAGAAAAGGAAATTACATCCTTATTGTTAAAGCTTGAATCAAATGATCCTTTTTATATTTTTGAATCAACAGATATTATTGTTGAAAGGTTTTCTCATTAATAATAAAATTTTATTAAATGCTTCCAAACATAAGTTAAAAGATATACCATTAACAGAAGCACGAAAAAAAGACAAAAATAGTAGTTATTATTATTTATCAAAAGCTATTGATACAAATTATGATTTTTCATTTCTTGATTATAAAATTGTTTTTAATTCCGTAGAATTTGGAAATAATTTCCTGATTTCTAAGATATTTGAAACACAAAAATTAAATGAAAATATATTTTTTACTCTTTTCATGAGAGCTTGTTTCTATGAACATACTGATATTATAAAATCTTTTCTACAACATGAAATGATTAAAACTTTTGATTTTAAAAACCTTAAACATGTTAAATCAGACAAATCATCAAAACTTATCAAATTATACCAAAATTCTCAAAATTTTTAATTTGATATTTTTTTTATTTATTGATATAATAACCAAATATTAATCAATAAGAGAAAGTTGAAAATGAAAAAATATGAATTACACCAACATTTTGTAAGTCCTTTTTTAATAAGAAGTCTTTCTTCTACTCCTTCTCTTATTGGTACTGTAAATGATAATAATGAAGTTGTTATTAAAAATGAAAAATTAAAAATAATAGACAACATATTACCAGAAGGCACTGAAGTTATTATAGGGTTAAACGACCAATTCTTTTGTTATTTATCCGAAGAGTATAAAAAAAATTTAAAAGAAAAAGAATTACAAAAAAAACAAAGACAAGATAATGAAAAAAAATATAAAATTGAACAAATTAATAGTGCTAAAAACTATATTAACACCTTTGTTCAAAAAAATAATTCAAAGAAAATAGGTCTTGATTTAATTGAATGTCTTAATCAAGAAATTAAAAAAACATATAATTTTTATAAAAAATCTAGAAACAACACAGAAATAGAAAAATTAAATTTGTTATATATTGATTATGAAATTTCTTGTTTTAAAATGAATTTTTATATTGAATCAATGTATAAAAAATTTAATTATAAACATAATATTAGTTATGCATATAGCCCAAGAGAAAGAGAGAACACTGGTGGTAAGTACCATATCGTTTTATCTGAAAATATTTCTGTTGGTAGACTTAAAAGAGAGTCTGGTGATTCTTTATGCTCTAAATCTAAAAAGTTTTGGGGATTAACCAATTTAGAGCAAGGTTCTGTAAATTGTAAAAAATGTGTTGAAAATATTATTAAAACAACATTAAAGGAAAAATAAAATGCTCACCCCTGAAACATATTTTACAAAAAATGAACAACAATATTTTGAAGGATTTGATATTTTTGAATTTGAACTTTCTTATTCTTTTCAAAAAGTTGATGAAGAAGAAACATTTAGTACAGATAAAGAGGCTTGGGAATTTGTGTGGAATAAAGCGCAAACAACTGAAATAGAAACATATTCAAAAATATTAGAGTTTATTAAACTTGTTAATAGAGAGGAATATAATGAGTTATCTTTTGATATTTTAAATAAAAAGATAAAAAGTTTTTAAATACTATTGATTTTTAAATATTAGTTTGTTATTATAATCAAAGTTAAGGTCAAGTAGGGCAAGCCTACCAGCAATAATATTGCCTTTGTAATTCAAAGAGAAAAATCTAAATGTTTATGATTAGAGCCTTAATAACTTTTCTCCCTTAGCTCAATTGGTAGAGCGGTGGATTCTAAACTCACTGGTTGCGAGTTCGATTCTCGCAGGGAGAGCCAAAATTTAACTTATAAAAAAAGGAAAAATACTATGTGGTATTTTGCAAGTGATAAATCTCGTTAAGTAACTTAACTTAGGAGATTTCAAATGTCTAGAACATATAAACATACAAAAGGTAACAACAAAAGAATTCAAGATTCTTCTCGTGATATGCTTTTTTGGAATTGGGAGCAAGAAAGAAATAAAAATATTGAGTACAATGATGGTGCTGACACAGAAAAAGCTATTAAACTTCGCAAAGGTGAGGGAACATATAGTTTTAGAAAACACTGTAAATGGTCAAGAAATTATTTTCGCAAACAAGAAAAAAGTAACTACAAGAAAAATCTTAAAAAAGGATTAGATTTTGATAATTGGGATGAACTTTATCTCACATACTCTAAAAAAGTTGTTGACCAATATACATAAAAGAACTCTTAGAGTTCTTTTTTTTTGAAAAACAATACCAAATAACAACAAATATATAAAGGGTTGGTTAAATAAACCACTTATTGATTAAAAAATGATTAAACAAACCAAAATATGACTTTTATTACATTTTTATTTAATTTCTTTATTGACAAATATACAACAACTAACATATAATAGTTTCGTTGCTTAGAAATAAGCTTTTTTAAATTATAACTATTATTTCCGAAGACTGGAGAAAACATATGACAGAACTAAAAACACAGATTCAAAGCAAACTTAACAACACTACTGCAATGGTCACAAGCCCTAAAACTTTTGATTTGCAGTTCCTTCTTGAAAAGCACCCTGACTTCCCTCACTGTGAACGATATGTTGTCGATTTAGTTAATCAAATTAAAGATCTTGTGAAAGAATCTAATTTATCTATTTCAAAAAGTGAATTGGTAAACATTTATCAAAAATATAGCGCAGATGAAAACGCTAACGAACTGCGAACTGAAGAAATTATGAATCAACTCAGTCGTTAATTTAAAATTGAAAATGGATTTTCCAAGCTCCCAATAGGGGGCTTTTTTTATTTCTAAATTAAATTGATTTCGATAAATAAATTTGCTAAAATGGTTCTACTTAATATTAATTGGAATTAAAAATGAATTACTATCTTTATTTAAAATTACATACCCAATATAATATGAAAAAAGATAACTCTAAATCATTAGATTCTTTATTTTCTTATTTTAAAAATAATATTTCAAAAAATCCTCATTTTGTTTGTTTTAACGATAAACCTAATTATATGATTGAATCAAATATGTGTATTTCGTTTGAATTTAAAATAAAAACAAATGAATACGTTTCTATTGATTATTTTAAAATTTTAATTTCTCATTTATATTTAGATTCATTTGAAGGTTTTAATTTTTTTAATAAAAAAAACGAATTATACATTTCAGAGGATAAAATAGAAAATTTTAATGATACAATTATAACTAGTTGTATTAAAGATATTAATGAATTAAATAATATAAAAAAAATAGAAGTTTTTGGAAATTTTCCAATGTCTATTAATGATGATATTGAATTGAATTTAAAATTATTAGATTTCAATGACAACGAATTAAAATCTGATTTATATTGGGCTTTAGAACTCAAAAGAAGATATAAATTTTATTTTAATGCGAATAGTGTTGACAACATTAAAATGGGTATGATTAAAAAATTAATACTTGGTAATGAAAAAAATAAAATAACTGAATATTTTGAAAACAATATTCTTATAACCACTGAATTTCCTGACGATTTTGAGGTTGGTGAAATAAATAAAATTTGGGAGAATTCAAAATTATCGTTAGATTAGTTGAATTAAAATCTATAATACAGTAAAATAGAGTATCACAAATAATAGGTATATAAACATATGACAAAACAAAAAGCTCCAAATGATAATATTTTAGTTTCAGGATTTCTAAATAACATTTTTGTTAAAGATCAAGGGAAAAGTGCATTAGCATATTTAAGTATTAAAGATGGAATAAAACCAGATGGGAATCCTGCATATCGATCTATTTCACTAGAAATTTTCGGTGGTGCGGTTCAATTTTTACAAGATTTTCATTTATATAATGTTAAAGCTAAACAAAAAGGTGAAAAATTAACAAATCTTATTCAAATATATAGTGGAATGTTAAGTAGTTTTAAAAAAGGATCTAAAACATTAACTATTTTAAAAGTTTTCAAAGTTCATATTTTAAATCACGATAGAGTTATTGTTAATTCAATGGACGCAGCTTCTATTTCAAAAAATGCAGAAAATGATAAAATAACTGTATCTGGTTATTTAAACACTTTTAAACTTAGTGCTTCTAAATCTTCTGCTATGGCTTATCTTAGCATTCAGGATGGAAAAAAAGATAATGGTTCTAATGATTATAAATCAATTTCACTACAAGTTTACTCAGAAGCTAAAAATTCATTAGAAGAAGCATTCAACAATAGCAAAACTCCTCTTGTTCAAATTACCAGTGGTATGCTAACAAGTTATGATGATAAAGATAAAGAAACACGAACATATTTAAAAGGATTTAAAGCACAAGAAATTCACATTGAAAATAAACAACGATTTATTGGTGCTTCTTCCCAAAATCCTTCACAATCTAGTGGTTTTGTTCCACAAGAGCAAGCACAACAAGTTAATAATTTTGCTCCACAAGGTCAACATGTCGGTTTTAAAGCTCCACAAGAACAACCACAACAAGCTAATAATTTTACTACACAAGGTCAACATGTCGGTTTTAAAGCTCCACAAGAGCAAGCGCAACAAGTTAATAATTTTTCTCCACAAGGTCAAGAAGTTGGTTTTAAAGCTCCACAAGAGCAACCACAACAAGCTAATAATTTTACTACACAAGGTCAAGAAGTTGGTTTTAAAGCTCCAAAAGAGCAACCACAACAAGCTAATAATTTTACTACACAAGGTCAAGAAATTGGTTTTAAAGCTCCACAAGAGCAACCACAACAAGCTAATAATTTTGCTCCACAAGGTCAAGAAATTTCTTTTAATTCCGATCCATCAAAAGCAAGTGTTAAAGAAGAAATTGATTGGAATGATGATATCCCGTTCTAGAGATTATTATTATTTAAAAAGCCCTAAGAAGGGCTTTTTTTATTTTTTAATAATTTAATTTTATAGTATTAAAGATGCTTGCTATTCTTAACGCTTCATGAATTTCTTCTTGACTCATTCCTTCTTTTTCAAGTAATTTCGAATGACTTTTGACACAAAATTCACAACCATTAATAAAAGAAACTGACAATGAAATAAATTCAAAATATTTTTTACTTATTCCATGTTTTGTATATATATTCATTCTTAATTTAGCTGACATTTTATCATAATCCGAACTTAAAAAATGTTTACCTCTATAATAAATATTATTCATTTTCATTATATTAGCTGCTGCCTTAGAACCATTTATTAATTCCTCATTTAATTCTTCTTTTGCGCTATCTATAAATATATCTACTAATTCTTTTTCATTATTGGTATAAAGAATTGCTAAAACTGTTGCTGCAACTAATTCTTTTTCTATTAATTTTTCATTATTCATTAATACATTTGAGGCATTTAACTTATTATCTTTTGCGAATTCTGGAAATTCTATTTTTTTTAAAAAATCTTTCATTTTATTTATCCTTATATTTGTTGATCAAAGTGCATTTTAAAATGCACTTTTTAATTTTATTAATTATTCTACTGTTAATGTTTCATCACCTGCTTTCCAATTACAAGGGCATAATTCATCCTGCTGCAAAGCATCTAATATTCTTAATATTTCTTCTGGATTTCTACCAACACTACCTGAATTGATACTTACATGTTGAATAACTCCATTTGGATCTACTATGAAAGTTGCTCTTTCGGCAACACCTTCCTCTTCATTATAAATACCTAAATCACGAGATAAAGAGCCATTATTATCAGAAAGTAAAGGAAATGGTACATTTTTTATTCCTTCATGATCATTTCTCCAAGCTCTATGAACAAATTCACTATCTGTACTAAATCCTATTATATTTGTATCTCTATCTTCAAATTCTTCATTTAATTCACCAAAAGCAACTATCTCAGTTGGACAAATAAATGTAAAATCCTTTGGATAACCAAAAATAATTAACCAGTCTCCAGTTGAATTTTTGATTTCTTTTGTTTCTGTTGATATTTTTAAATTACCTGAATTATATTCTATTGTTGGAAATGCTTCTTCTATTGAAGTATCCACTGATATATTTGAACTCTTTTTAAAAGATGGCATTTTATTGTTTATTGTTAACATAATATTTCTCCTGTTTTTTTATTTAATTAACTTACAATTACCAATTTACCAAATTTTTACCATTAGTAAAATTGATTAAATTGATTGTTATAATCGGTTTTATCTATCGTAGGTTGTTTTTTTACTATTTAAATTGACAAAAACACTTAAATATTGTATTCTTATATTAACAATGGCTTCCTCCTTATGTTTCGACATTATAAGAGTGGAAGCTTTTTTTTATTTTTTTTTCTTGTAATTACATATATAAATTGATATAATTAATTATTATTTAATCACTCATAAGAGAACTCATTATGAAAAAAGAAACATTTGACAACAAAATTGATTTGCAAAATGTAAACACTTCAAGAACTTATTTTTTTCCAAACAATAAAGTTATTGAATTAAACAACTTAGAAACATTAACTATTAATCAAGATCATTCTCACACAATCAAATTACTTAACGAACAAATAGCTACTATTACAAATGATTGGTTGGCTTTTTGCGCTGAAAGTCCTTCAAATGATTTCACATTTAATGTGGTTAAAGAAAACGAAAGTGCAGAACTTGAAACTTGGTATTGCCTTCAAGGTCTTGAAAAAAGTCGTACTTATGTTTTCTCAAACCTAGAATATACAATCATTAATCCAACAAAGGTTTATATTAAAAAATCTGGTTCTCATAAAATTGTTGATGCGGAAGGTAAAATTCATTATATTACAAAACATTTCACAAAAATTACAAGTGATCGATCTTAATATGATTAAAAACAATATTTCAATTAAACCTTATGATTTCATTGAATTAAAAGATGGCAACTTTGTTTTTTTTAGAAGCATTAGACAAAGGCGAGTTGACCACAATATGTACCTTAATGATTTAATTGTTGATGGTGTTTTAATTGAAAAATCTCTTTGTACAATAACTGAAAAAAGTAATTCTAATTTGCTTAATTTAAAGACTTCTAAATTTCAAACTATTATTAAGTTTTTAGATAAAGTTCATACAATAGATAATTTTTGGTGTGATATTGAAGATATTAAATCTCATATTTCAAGAAAAGAAACCGTTTTTAATATTACTATTGAGGACGATTAATTATGAATTTTAAAAAAAAATTAGTTAAAGAAATTTCTCCATTTTTTGAATATATTTATTCTTGTTGTAAAGTGTGGTCTGCTTGGTCTTATTCAACAATGGAGCAAGACGATTTTATACCATTATCAGAAGATGAGGATTTATTAATTGAAATTGCCGAAGGAATTTTTAAACTAAATGAAATTACCATATCTTCTATTGAAAATATTTTAGAGGAATATGGAGATATCTACTACAATCCAGATATAGATGTTAATTTTAATTCATATGATTTTCAAGAAGACTGGATTGAATATATTGATATTGAATCTTTAATATTTGCAATTGGCAACACACATAAACAGTATAAATTATCTGATAAAATTAAGGAATTTTAATGAATCTTTTTAAAAAAATTATAAGTTTACTTTTTAACAGTAAAAGTAAAAGTGAAGAGACACATAATATTGTAATAAATAATATTGTGGGTTCAGATATTAATATTAATGGAAATAAAATTTCTATTAATAACAAAAAAATGAAATCTTCACTACATACTTTAGAAACTAAAACATTTAAAGAATTAATAAATAATACTGTTTTTAATATCACCCTATTAGCAAACAACAACGAAAAACAGAACATAATAGAATACACAATGCCAGAAGAAATTGCGAAAAAAGTTTCTTTTAATAATAAAAGTAATAAATTATCTATTGAAATTAATGGAAATATTTCTGGTTGCTTTGAATCTTCTGTTGTTATTTATACAGATTTAAATTTTATTGAAAAAGTAATTAACTCTTCGGTTGGTGGGATTAATGTTAATGGTGATATTGAAAACAAAAAAATTAAATTATCATCATCTTCTACTGGTGGTATTTCTTTAAACTCACTCGTTTGTGAACACCTCGAAATTAAAAATTCAGGTACAGGAAAAATAAAAATTAAAAATGGTGAAGTTAAAAAATCAAAATTTGAAATAACTTCAACTGGCAATATTGAAGTTAGAAAATTAAGAATCGAAGATGCAACAATCAACTCTTCTAGTGTTGGAAGTTTAGAATGTCGTATTTTAAACAAAATTGAAGGTAAACTAACAAGTGTTGGAAGTGCTTTTATATTTGGTAAACCCAAAAGTGTTCTTATTGAAAGTACGAGCATTGGCAAAGTTAAATTTAAATAAGGAATTAATAAAATGAATAATTATCAAAACACACTATATACAAACTTAATGAAGCTGGTTGAAGATTCAAAAAATGAAAAACGTCCAACGTTTGTATATAAAGAAGTTGATTGTACAGAAAATAGTGATATTGTTTATCGGATCTTTAATTATCAATTAGCAAAATATAGTGACTTTTTAAAAGAGGGCGCACTATCTTGCCGTGGAACAATGTTTAGAATTAACAAAAAAACAAAAGAAGTTTCTTTGGCTGCTTTGCCTATGGATAAATTTTTTGGATATGGCGAAAATCCTTCAACAATGAAAATTCCTTTTGAAGATATTAAAGAAGCTTATTTAAAAGTTGATGGCTCTTTATTGTCTACTTATTTAAGAACTGAAAATACTTTAGGCTTAAAAAGTAAAAGTGAACCTGTTTTTGTTTTTGATCATTTAATTCAAGAATATTTTGAAAATAATAAAAAACTACAATCCGTATTATTAATATTAGCAAAAAATAATTTTACTGTTGATTTAGAGTTTGTTTCTCCTCAAAATAGAGTTATTCTACAATATACCGAAATTAATATGCATATTCTTAATATTAGAAATAATTTAACTGGTGAATATGTTGATTTTCGTAGTAACGACTTTTTAGAACAATATCCTGATATTCTTGATTACCTTGTTGAAACTATGTCATTAGATGATTTTAAAAATTTAGATAATAAAAATAAATTACTAAACTTATCTTATATTGAAGGTGCTGTTATTCGATTGAAAGATGGGCGATTAGTTAAAATTAAAACTGTTTGGTATATGTCTCAACACAATTATGTTAATATTCAAGATTTTTCTAAAGCTGGTGAAAAACTATTTATGATTGTTATGAATGAAGCTGTTGATGAATTGAAAAGTTTATTACATTTTAGAAATCATAGCCCTAATTTTAAGTTAGAAGAAAAGCTTTTACTTATTGAAAAAACAGAAGAAGAAATTCAAAAACAATATGGTTTATTTCTAGATACTGTCGGTAATTTTATTGAAAATAATAAAGAATTAGAAACAAATGAATTTGCAAAACTTGCAAATCAAACATTACCTAAACATTTAATGAATCCTGTTATGTCATTATA